>JARSSU010012728.1:0-16052 GCA_029619165.1 Eurosta solidaginis | reverse complement strand
TAAATTATTCTAAATATTTATTAAAATCGTAAACATACACGAACATTAGGGCGGGTCGATTTAAAAATCGCTCATTGCTCTGTGAAAATCGTATTCTAGGGATCAAAATAAGAAACTTTGCCGAAGGAACCATACTCTAAGACGAATTCTGATGTCCTTTAGGTCGAACTTTTGGGTAGGGGCAATTTCAATTCTACCTGCTGTGTCTGTGGTGGCTTAAAAAAAACAACAAGCAATTTTACAATCTGCAATTGTGTCACAGTGATACCTTCATTTTTTAAAACGGTTGAAAAAAAAACCCACACAACTATGTTTACGACATGCAAATGCATCACAGTGATGCCTTGGTTTTAAAAGGGGTTTGTAAAAACGCTAATTTCTAATAATTTTTTTTAATTTCTTTTCTATTACTAAGTTAAATTCATTTTTTCATTTACATATGTTCTGACTAAATAAATTATAAAGAGAAAAATAAACTCCAAAAAGAAAAAACATAGGCATTTCAAAGTGGGATTTTTCAAAATTTGCCCCTACGACCCAAAGGGGGGGACATCAGAATTCGTTTTAGAGGTATGGTTCCTTCGGCAAAGTTTCTTATTTTGATCCCTAGAATATGATTTTCACAGAGCAATGGGCGATTTTTTTGCCTCCCCACAAATCGACCCGGCCTAACGCACATAGATATAAACATAACCAATAACTTCCATTCATCATACCCATCCCAGTATGTATGTAGATAGTGTAAAAAGCTGACGGTGCAGCTAACTATATTTTGTTTGTTTTTGTTTTTGGTGTTAGCTAACACCAGCGCGTTGCCATATGTACGTTAATATTATTTATATCTTCATTTTATGTTTAAGGTTTAATGAATTTATTTACGAATTTTTTTTACGGTGATGGGAGTTTCCATTGTTTAACACGGTGCGCATGAATTGTGTTTAAATGAACATTTCGTGCTAATTATTATGGTGCTTTTCATTTTTATTATTTTATAACAAACTGACATGATTAGGATTGGTTAAATGTTATAACTATAAATCCTGCTTAAGTGTTTTATGTGCGCCTACTACTATTTCTACTACTATTTTTAAGGCTACTGCTTATATTTTTTCTGTTAGTTACTGTTTATATCGCTATTACTACCCACAAACTGAAGTAACTTGAAGTTTTGCTAGCAAATTTAAGAGAATTTTAAATTTAGAGACCTCGTTGTTGAAATTCTCAATGCGACTGAATTGAACACATCAGATCGTGCCTTACTCAGAGAGTCACATAAGCTGCACTCGTAAAACTGCACCCGAAAATACTCTCGCGTACTCACTTAATTGGCGCTTAAACCGTTTAAACGGTTAAGGCCGTCCAACAAGGCGCGCTAGTCGCTTCTCTCTGCCAATTGGTCACATCAAGGAAGTTTAATCGTTTTCCACCTGGTCCTTCCAACAGAGTGAGGGCCGCCCTCTTCCTCTGCTTCCATAGGCGGGTTCCGATAGAAACACTTTCTTAGCCGGAGCGCTATCTTTCATTCGCATAACATGGCTAGTCAGCGCAGCTACTGTGTTTTAATTTGCTGGACTATGTTGCTGCGCTGCGTAAAGCTCGTACAGCCCATCGTTAAATCTTCTTCGGTACTCGCCATCGCCAACGTTTAGAGGTCCATAAATCTTTCGAAGAACTTTTCTCTCATACTATCGCTGGTCGAGCAAAAATCGTTGCTTTTTTTGGTTTGGGAAAAAAATAAACAAAAAAAACCCAATTAATCGTATTTAATTGGTGCTTTACTGCCCAGGGGATTACTTACGTCCGTCATTTCTGCATTGTGATGACGCCAAACGGAAGAATTAATTTGTCATCCAACCATTTCTCTCAACTCAGTCGATGCCAAACTTGGGTGGAACATCTTCATCCATCGCGAAACTTGACCTCGTCTAGCGTCGTATTTTAGCTTTGGGAAGTAATATCGATGCTGATGGTCCTTTTCCGGATATAGATCATAACACGTTTCGGTAACAAGCACACATTAAGGCGCTGGCCTTACCATGTCGGAAACGATTTAATATAAACACGTTGAACCTTCTACGTCATCCCGCCCCGCAGCCTCAAGTTACATAAGGAATTTGAGGGGTAGGACAGGAGTTCATTACTGATTATGTGTATACAAATTCATATTTGTAATGGGATTCGCCTGCGATATGAGAGAATGACAATTTGTAATGCGCTTAGCTACTCCTTGAATTCCATCTAAAAATCATCTTCAGCTATTAAAAATGAGATTCATTCTTCAGCCATTCTTAATATGGCATCGGGCTATAGGTATTCATGCGGTACGGTTAAGATTGGAACACTATACCTCGTGTCGCAAGTGAATCGCGTATGAAATGGCGCAGCACCTACTATGCGCCTATCTAAGCAGAATGAAGTGAAGACAGAAAGGCCAATTTAGGGAACCTCCCAGAACTCAAAGGTTTCAAGCCGGGAAAGCTGCTCAAATGTAAAAACTTAATGCTTGGTTATAGTTGAACGATATTTCCAATTGAATAAACTAAACCGTCTACGCGTGAGCGGTTTGTTGGATCAATCGAACATTTCTATTGATTTAACTTCCTTATCCTATCTCCAAAAGCTCATTACACTCAGCTGAGCAGAGCTCACAGAGTATATTAATTTTATTCGCATAACGGCACCCCGTAACGGCATAACTAATCGAGATAGATATATACTTCTATATAACAAAATGATCTGGGCGAAAAAAGAAATTAATTTAGCCATGTCCGTCCGTCCGTCTTCTTCTGTCCGTAAACACGATAACTTAAGTAATTTTGAGGTATCTTAATGAAATTTTGTATGTAAGTTCCTGCGCACTCATCTCAGATCGCTATTTAAAATGAACGAAATGGACTATAACCACGCCCACTTTTTCGATATCGAAAATTTCGATAAACCGAAAAAGTGCGATAATTCATTACCAAAGACGGATAAAGCGATGAAACTTGGTAGGTGGGTTGACCTTATGGGCAGAATAGATTAGTAAAATTTTGGACAACGGGCGTGGCATCGCCCACTTTTAAAAGAAGCAATTTAAATGTTTTGCAAGCTGTAATTGGGCAGCTGAGTATGTAATGTTCGGTTATGACCGAACTTAGCTTTCCTTACTTGTTTTCAATGCGCTCTAAGCACAAAAACGACCCGGATTAACATTTGAACAAAGACTCTCACTACAGCAGCATTATCCCAAAATCGTTGCGTATTGGTCATTTCACCCAACAGTTACAACAAAACGTTTTAATACCGTCTATTCAGCTTTTGTATAAAG
The DNA here is from genome assembly GCA_029619165.1 of Eurosta solidaginis. NCBI lineage: Eukaryota > Metazoa > Arthropoda > Insecta > Diptera > Tephritidae > Eurosta > Eurosta solidaginis. Next base: position 12,742 of record JARSSU010012728.1, on the reverse strand, counting down.
CTTCATTTACTGCCCACAACAACTACAGTTAGTACAAATATTTCTCAAAGCTTACACGAACCCCCTTCTACTTATGTAATTATCTTCTACTGCTTAACACTGCTATGTCTTCTCTCTAAAAATGCAGAAAAAACATCGTCCTACATCGCGCCGTTGAGTTTACGAGCAAATTGTTGGTTGCGCGTAATTTGCGACAATTTTCATTCTGATTTTAGGTTGTTTATTTTTACAAATTTTTTTGTTTGTTTTATCAACAAATTTATCTTGTAAGTGTGCCGCTAATTTATTTATCACATTCGCCGGTTGCTTCGTTGCGTTTTTGCGTTAGATAAAAATAATGCTTATTTGTTAAAGAAGAAGAACAAAATTAATTTTACGTTGCCTTTTCAAAGTGTTTGCCTTTTCGCTTTTAGTATTTAGTCGTTTTTGTTGCTGTAATGAGTAGTATTAAAAAAAGTTAGCTATGTATTGGTAGATATATACATATATTAAACGCTCGTATCAAATTTATTACATACATACAAAATGTACAAGTAGCATTTGAGGTTATGTTCTTCCTAAGTAGTTAACATCGCTTTGCCGCTTAACGGAAGTGTAAAAAAAAACAGAAAGACAAAGCTTAGTAAAACGAACGAAAACAGTGGAAAAAAACGTTACCTTTTTTATTTACTACATACCTCATTATTACATCGTAAAAATGCCGTAATCGTTCGCTGGGTGTGTCACCCGCATAAAATGACTTTGGTGGTATTAGCGCTTGCTTTTCCGTCCGTAACATTTACCTCTTCCGTTCAGAGGGGGTCTACGTTTATTTTATTTTCTTCTTTTTTTTTGTTCACTCCAAATGCCTCACGGCTTTGTGGGTTTTGTGGCTTTTGTGTTGTATTAGACACCTTTCGTTAGCATTTAGCGCATCACAGTTGCTATTGCTGTTGTTGTTGTCGCCTTTAATTAAGTCGTCGCTTTAATGATGAAGATGCACACAACAACACAATACATGTTGTGGTGGCATTGCGCGTCTTAGCGTAACCTCAAAAAGAATTGCACATTAATGTAACGACGCTGCAATTGTTGTTTTTAATCGCTATGAAATTGTTCTGAAATAGCGTTGTTGAAATAAAAACTGAATTTGTGCGCTTAACAGCTCAAGTAACTTCTAGAGCGCCATTGTGGTGGGACACCCGTCGAGCTGTCATTGCCCTTTCTAATTTTAGACTTCGGTGAAGAACAATGCACAATACTTTTGAATATTTGAAGCGAAACAATATAATGAAAGTGCTGTTGAAAGCTTGGTATACACACTTGTAGGTGCATATACATACATACATAAATACATACGTTTTACGACCACGCAATAAAATGCACCAATATTTACATGGTTTGTGCACATGCGTTGTAATTGAACAATACATAATTTTATCGTTTTTTTGAACTCAGTAACTCCCTCACGCGATGTTTGATTTAACTGATTTGATTTCAAAGCAGTTCGCTCGCTCAGAACATTTTCAAGAAGTTAAAGCAGATGACCCTTGCGCTACTAGCCGCAGACAGTGGATTATGAATATAACAATCTTAGGCCTAGGTAGAAGCGTACAAGTCTTATCAGAAACCTAGCTCTTATCTCATTGATGCGATGCTAAGTTCAAGTGGGTTCCAGTGTTCTCCTAGCATTAGATCTTGAATTGATCGACATACACCCGAGGAGGAACACTGACCCCCAGCGCGTTAGGACGCTTAGAATATACCCGTGGTAGGTATGCCTGTCGTAAGAGGCGACTAAAATACCAAATTGATTCAAGTGGTTGTGCAGCGCAACCCTCTCAAACGGGTTGCCAACGCAATATATAGCTTCTCCAACCCAATCGTTAACCTCACCTATCCGTGGCGAATCCTGTTTCATTAACAGCCGAGGCTCTGGCGACCCCGAACTCCTGATGGATCTAGGGGGTGGCAGAGGCGGGATAGCCTAGAAGGTTGCATGTGGTCTTACCAAATCGTTCCCGAGATGGTCGGGCTAGTACTTTTATGTGCTTGTTACCGGAACGTACCGGTTCTGCATCCGGCAAAGGACCATCAACATCGATAACACTCCCAAGGCCTTCGGGGATTGTCCTTATCGCTACAAAAGCAGCAACAACAACAACAGGAGGAACACTGTTCCGCAACTGGTTAATTTCATAAAATTTATTTTTGAAACAGCGCATCTATTGCCCGTACCGCACGTCGGTGAGTTTTCAATTGCATGGCATTTTCATAAGATAGATCGTGTCAGCTGACGTGTGCTACGTATCTCCGTTTGTGAGTATGCAAACCATAGCTGTCGTAGTAAATTGACTCAGTCGAAAGAGTAGCTCTGCTGTACAACCTGTGTACTCTGTAAGGGTTCGAGCTCCACAATCTATGCACCGCTCCTTTATAGGCGTAAATGGCAATTATAACCTTCCTGTATGTGTTTATTGTCTAAAACCACTCTGCGACGTTTCACCTTGGGTGATAATTTGAGCTCCAACGTATTTTAGAAAGGTGGCTGGAATGAAGGTATATATTCGCACCTTCGGTATAAAACAATTTTAGCCATCGCAAGATTTACATAGGCCTGATTTAACGTAATCAGTTTACAACGAGATTCACTGCGATTTGCACTAGCTCGTCTAGAGTTTGAAGACCTTTTCTAGTTGCTTGGTAAGCCTAGACCATCGGCGCGAGCGTTGATTTGGCGACCAGCTCTTCCTAGTTTTAGAAATAAGGTGTACATCGTTAAGATCCATAATAAAGACACAAATTTGTGAGAGGCATACCAGATTTAATGGTCAGATATTGCTCCACGAACTCCAAAAGTGGGCGATCTAGCTCCATATTTAGTAGGAACTCGACGACTTGCTCACATTGGTTGTTAAATGCTCCCTTTATGTCGAGAAAAATCGATGATCCCCTTTTATATCTTTGTGCTAATAGAAACGAAAGCTTTCTCAATGGATAATTTGTTTAATGCGCATTCCTAAATGTTTAGCAAGGGTTTCGAGGAGAAAGGGCATAAGGCTGGTAGCTTAAAACTCATTTTTTATGTCGTCTTACGCATGGTTTCTTGCTATCAATAGAATTTGGAAAAAAAGTAGATAGATTTCGGTCACGGATTGTAAATAATGATACGGGTTTTAGATCCAAGGGCGTTCAAGTAGCCTAAATCTTTCCTTAGGCACTAGCTATGGAGATATTTCGGAAGTTCGACTGCACTGCTGTAAATCTACAATGCTTTATGATCAGTCTTTTTCCTGAAGTAGCTGATCAAGGGCTTTCAGGTCACTTAAAGCTTTCCCACAAAAATTGTATGTGTACATACATGTATTCTGTTTTAAAAATCTGAGAGCGCGCTCTTCGTGATATTGTGATTTCCTTTTTCTTGAAGTCGTCCAGGAAATTTAAAGCTTTTTACAAAGCTTAAATCTTTCTCAAAGCAACGATGTTGGGTTTAAAAAACTTTTTAAACACTTCGAAGCGCCGGTAACACTTTTTAAATGAAACGACGTCATATGTATCATATTTCAATAAAAGCTTGCTGTGAAAGCTGCTGAAAGCTTTTAATTTTTAAATGTAATTTTTCTTAAAAATTTCAATATGTCTTAAAACTTAATTAGAGATCTATTTACCGTTTTGTTAAGGGAAGGGTTATTCCCAAAATTAAGTTCATACGAAAGTGCCGATGATGCAAAGTAGGCTGCAGCACTCAATTCGGTAGACGTGTCAATCTTTAGAAATCAAAGGGGGGCAAGAGTTGCATACGTTGCATCAAGCAGGAAAGATCATGTGATCCTACGGCATTAGACTAACAGAGTTCCTCATTTCTCTAAAGAGAGAAGATTTAAGGCTCATGATAGGCATACTAACTAGGCAATACCTTTTGGCGCGTCGCGTGCTTTTAAATTTGGCAGTAGAGCAGATGCAGAAAGTGCGAGCTACAGCAGGAAACGGTTGAGTACATTCGCTGTACGTATGCTGCGCTCGCGAGTTCAAGGCACCAGCTACTAGAGGAGGCATATTTGCCAGTTTTCGAGGCCGAATTTGAGCTACATAGGTCCCAAACCACTTTTAGTAACTGCTAAGTGGACGAAGTTATTTTATAACATAAATCCTGATACCAAATTGAAATTTCTTTCGTTTGGTCGTCAAACAAATTCTGGTAACATCATGAACACATTCACTCAATGTGAGGTCTTTATTGACCGTCCAATTCAACCTAACCTAATCTTATCCCTTCCACTAGCTACATATATGCTTATATTAGCTTACTAAATTTTTACGTTCAGTCAATAAATTTTCAAACCAATTTGCTTTATTAAATCGCTTCACAACAACATGAACAATTTAAAGGTGAACAAATTTTGAAAATTGGTGCCCTTTTAATATGTTCGACCATTTGAAGTTTTCCTTTTAAAAACAATGTAACAATAACAAATACCTTACCTATAAAGTATGCTCTAATACACTGAATGATAAAGACTAGTAAAATCAACCGAAATACGGATCAATTCAACCGAAATTTCTTTAATTTTTATCCATCGCAACAAGATGTTGAATCAACTGCGCACAAATCGTTGATTCGTAATTGACCGTTTTAGTAGTCAAATGAACAAAAAAAGTTGTTGCGACAGTTTTGTATGAAAGTAGCTATGTTGCCATTTACATAAATAAATGTAAGGCGCGATAACCTCCGAAGAGATCTAAGGCCGAGCTTCTCTTCAAATTTGCGTCGTGCTCCTCTTGATTTTCCCTACAAATAGGCCAGACGGGACCTATGTACATGTTTTATACCGACTCCGAACGGCATCTGCAAGGCAGATGAGTTTTCACTGAGAGCTTTTCATGTCAGAAATACACTCGGAGCGCTTGCCAAACACTGGCGAGGGGCGACCCGGTTAGAAAAATTTTCTTCTAATTGAAAAACCTTATTTCTAAAATGTTGATGTTGCAATGCCCGGGGTGCGAACCCAGGGCATACGGTGTGGCAGGCGGAGCACGCTACCATCACACGACGGTGGCACTTACTAACCGAACGTCAATTGGGCTTACATCAAATATGCTGGCACACATTAAACATTATACACTTTAATATTTTGTTTTATTAAACGCACTTTAACCAAATTTTATAATTTATTTAATTTATAGTTTTAAACTTCGCTTTGCAAATATAAATGAAAATAGTAGTCACAAAACTGATTCTCAATTCTTTCAGTTGCAGCTCAGCTCATTCTCAATTTCTTCTCTCGCATGTAGTTGCCACACTTGATTGTTTCGAACAAAACTTGTATAAATGTGTGACATAACGTTTGAAATAGAGAACTTGTAAGTTATAGAAAAGTAAAGAATCAAATCGCTAGAAGGTAATTCACCACTGGAGTAACTTTACATGTAATTCGGCAAGTTTAATTTTGCGCAATTTTGCATTTCGCTTTGAGGAGAAGTTGCAAAATTGTACCCGATAAATAGGTGTCCCGGTATCGCATAATTTTTTGCACAGTAAATTCAAAAAAGGGTTTTTCGTTTTGTGTTGATAACTGAAAAACTAGTTTTTTGTTGTTTTCCCATTTTGTGTGTTTTCTCGATTTGGCGGTTTTTTTATTTTGGTATTTTTTTTTAACAAGTGGCACCATCGTCATAAGTACAAAGTATAGAGCGCACTGAGCGTAAAATTCTCTTTGAAATTTGCTCACGTATTGACAGTTGATCGCTGTTGAAATGACCAGTGAGATCAGTTGTGTTAACAGAAAAATCAGTTAGATTGACCAGGAATCTGTCCATTTTACAGAATTTTGTTAACCTAAGAGCGACAAATTCTCTTCTGTTGAAATGACTTAACTAATTTGTTCGTTTGACAAAGAACTCGATCGAATTAACCATAATTCGATCAATTTCACCGAATCTGCGTTAAGTCAGGAACAACAGAACCGATTTGTTGATTTTACTAGCACCATTTCTTTCAGTGTAAATTTTAGATACTGTGGTATGGTCAAGTGAAGTATTTGATTACTCTCAAAGGAGTTATCCTTCAATTACCTAATCGAAAAAAGGCTTTGTTGTTTGGTCGCGTAGAATTGACATTTGTAATTTTTTTCTTGTTTGCATTAGGTTTTTTTGTTATGCAATCAGATATGGCAATGCTTTTATGTTACATTGTTTTTTTTTATAGACAAAATTTTTTTTTGTTGACGTATTTTTGTTGCTGCGTAGTGCGAGTGCAAAGAGCGTCGTTATTTAATGAGTGCCGTATTATTTGCAATTATTTATAAATGCACTTACATCACCAAATGCGAGGAATAATAATAATATACTCAAGTCTATGTGTTGTTGTAATTCAATTACCAAATCAACATATCAAATAACCTAACCCTTCGTTTAGCACACCCGAACATCCATTAAACGTTGACGCCCCTTTTACGCACCCAAATAGCACTTCACGCATCGGACGACCACGCCGACCCCTTTCAAGCAAATAAGACATATTCATAGTTTATTATTATTTCGAATTCGGAAACAAAACAAAATTATGATAATGTATACATCTGTATGTTGGAATGGATGTTGCACACACATGTGCGTATGAATGTGCAGTTTGAGGTTAGAAGTTATTGGATTGCAATAAAATCCCCTTATTTATAATGAAAAAGGAAACTGTAAACAGACATCCATATATTTGTACATACATGTACATGCAATTGAAAATAAACATACTTATATATTTTCTCAGAAAACGAAAAATTGTAAACATTCGCCAACGCGGTATATCTTTACTGCTTTACTGCACAGTCGCTCCCAAAAAAATGGTAGTTTTATATTATTTTAAATTTATGTTATTTATTTAAATTAAAAAAACACACACATGTTTTTACTTTAAAAGTGTTCAGGTTCGATTCGCGCACAAGGCCTATGACAATAATTTTATGATAATTATTACTTTTTTTTTAATTTTTCTATAGTTGAAAAATTATTACTTCCTTTATATTAGGTCGGTTGAATGTTTGTCCGCTTTTCATACAAATCTTACAATCGATTTTTAAGTAACTTTTCATTTAGCTACAAACGTGAAACTTTACACATAGGTTAGAACACCGTGACAATGCAACAAAAGGAAAAAAAACCGTTAGGTGGCGCACGGATGGAAATAATTAGATAAGAATATGAAAATTTTCAAACCCGCTTTTAAGTAATTTCTCGAAGAGCTAGAGACTTGAAAGTTCGAACTTAATTCAGAGGTCGATGACAGCCGATGACACGATACAAAAGGTTTGCTAGGGGACGCACGGTATGAGATATTTAGAAAAATCATACGAAACGGAGGGAATTTGGGATTGAATTTTATGTAAGTTCTCAATGAGCTACACCTGTAAAACTTCACAAATAGGATGAGACGCCGAGAAAATTTAAGAATAGGAGAAAAATCCGCTAGGTGGCGCACGGATCGAAATATTTAGATAAGAATTTGGAACTTTATTGTTTTGAGATCGATTTTAAAGTAACTTCTCATTGAGCTACAAACTTGGAACCTCAGAGACAGGTTAAGACAAAGGAACAAAAGGAGAAAAAATTCCATTAGGTGGCGCACGCATCGAAAAAATTAGATAATAATTTGGAAATTTGAAACCGGGTTTTAAGTAACTTCTCGGTGAGCTAGAGGCTAAAAATTTTGAGCTTAATTCAGAGGCCGATGACAGCCGATGACACAATACAAAAAGTTTCGCTAGGGCGCGCACGGACTGAGATATTTAGAAAGTTCTCATTGAGCTACAAGCGTAAAATTTAACAGATAGGAAGAAGAGAGAGAAAATAAAAATAAAATAAAAAAACTTTAAGCACTTTATATAAATGGACATAAATCAGCGAAAAATGTCTCCTTATATAAAGACATATTCTTGCTACATTTTGATTTTTAAATTTAAAATTTTACATTTTTCGCTGATTTTTGTCCATTTATATAAAGGAAGTGCTTACAATTTTTTTATTTATTTTTAATTTCTCCTTTTTTTAATTATGGAATAGAATATAGAAAATTTTTCGGTCACCCCCCCATAGCTGCACAGATCTATCCATTTCTTTGAAAAAAAAGAAAAGTTTTTAAAACGAAGCTTATATTTAAAAAAATTTGAAACAAACATAGAAAGTAAAATTAATAAAAATATAATCTTATATTTAACAAAAATTTTAACTCGAATGAAAAAAAAATTCTTAGAACAAAGTTTCTAACAAAAAAAAATGCTCCAAATTTAAATTATAGAAATTTGAAAACTTTGGAATAAAGGAGGTTCGTTAGGTTTAGGTTAGGTTAAGAGAGCGTGCGTGGGAATTACTTCCACTTTCACTCAGAGACATTTGGTGCCCCACGAACCACTTGCTTTCACTAATGAACTTAATTAGGAGTGAAAGATTTACTTTATCAACCTCTGACAGATAGTATCGGCTCCTTTTCCTTCTAATCCTGACCGCTTTTGCAGAGGACGCTTGTTGGTGTGCGTCACCGTTCGATCATTGGTGCAATAGCGCAATGACTTCTGATAACCTGTAAGTACTCACTGCAGATTTGTTTAGCTTGAGAATGAAACTAGTTTCTTTCCTATCCAAACATGGCTATAAGGACCTTGAGTCCTCGCAATCAACTCGATTGCTCCACAGCGACTTCGTTGCCCTAATATCGGAGCGGCAAATTCATCCTCTTCAATATCGCTATGCCTCAGGACACAACAAAGGTAGACATTTAAATGTCTTATAGATGCCAGCGAGGCTCAACATCTCCGCACGATATCCGCATGATCCTAATGTGTTTAAGACCTCGACAAAGATCGTTACGTTGATTTCTGGTACCATACTATACAGGAACTGCCTGGAAGGCACTGTTTGAGTCGACTACGCTTTAACTTGCCTGAAGTTGCCTTGAATACATTCCAGCTCCAGTTCGATTTGGTGAGAAAATTTTAGGGTCCCTGTGACAGCATTTATGGATCAAAAATGCTTAAAACATTTCAAAGAAGGTTTCTTTGTAAAAATTTCATGAACCTGTTTCTTTTTTGTGTGCCTACATTTAAAACTGTCTGCTTTTTCCTATAGGTTATGTAAGCTTTAGGGCCTTGTTACATAGATACTTGCTGCAGAATGTTTACATATGCGTTGGAGGGGTAATTTATGTTAATATGTAATTTTTTATACATAAGTATGCAGGTTTTTTTGTATGCACGCCCTCCAGGCGCAACCGAAACTGAATATACACCCAAAACATACAAGCAAAGAAACACATTTAAAAAACATACACATACTTAAATATGTTGTGTAACACAATATCCTTGTTAATTTTTTATTTTTATTTTAACGAGTGTTTTTCTTGGTCCTCCGCTTGGCGTTTTTTGTTTCTTATTTTTTTATGCAGTCTTTTATTCACTCGCTGTTTGTCTGACGCGAATTATAATCAGATTCTGCTGTTTTTGTTATTATTTTTTTGTTTTGTTACTTTGGGTAGTTTTATAAAAAAGCTAAACAAGCGTGTAAAATAAACGCTCGTGGGTAAAAATTGTTTTATTTATAATTTATTATCGCTTTTTTTTGCTTTCTTCCTTCCGTACAGCCTTAAGTGGCGTATGCTTTTGAACTTACTGAAACACTACTTAAATATATATAATGAGGTGAGGCGCGTGTGATCTTGTGGTGTGGTGTTTATAAACCAAATACAAAAAAGATGCATATTCTAGATGGACGCGAGTTGCCTGCACTCATTTTATAGAAATTTGGCGTGTAGGTTCTTCATAAGTTTGATGCTTTAATTGAAAGCAGAGAAAAGCCCGACCCACTCAAAAAGTCATATTTATGGATTGAGGAAGTGTGGGAGAACGAAGATGAAGAGATAATGGGAGGTTGCTGGCGTATAGCGAGAGGAAGAGAGAGACGTAAAAGCATATAGTGTGAGCAAGGTTACCGGGCTGAAATGTTCAACTTGAGATTCAGATGTTTCAGAGCTGGTCTTAGTGCTTGGGGTTTCTCGCGGTTAAGAAAAATGTGCATTTTTAAAACATTTAATCGGATTACATTCAGAAATCGCGAAAAGACAAAGTTAAAAGGGAGTTTGACAGAGATACCACATGTGAGAAAAGCAGCAAAAGAGATGAGGACAGAGAGAACTTTTCCGGTTGGAAAGGATGTAAAAAATACGAGGAGAAAAAGAAGAGAGGAGGAGTGAGTGAGTGATAGAAATTTCTTGAAACTCTTAAGATTATGCAGATTAACCGAAGCCTAGGAACTGCCAGCTTAAAATAAACAACAATTAGTATTTTGTGCAAAACTAACCTTCAGTCGAGTTTAATCTGTGTACCTAATAGTTGAGTAAAAATGGGTGCCGGTGTACGCTACACATTTTTTAGTGTTCCCACAATAGCACTTCTTCGTTTGTTTATTTTCGCTCCATTTTCCTAGATTCCAAACTGTGTCTGTTTATCTTCCTCACACTTAAGTCAAAAGCATTAGCCACTAATAAGTTGTACACTTTCAGATCACACTGGAAAATAGCACAAATCTGCACCGAGTTTAGGATTTGTAATGTTTCTCCTTTCGTTTTGCAGAGATATTCCCACCTGCATAGTTTCTGAGCTCGCCCGTTTTAGCCTGCCCGTAGATAGTCGGACTTGGGAGCAGTGTTGTGTGTGTTAACACCGGTGCGTGAGATGAAGTGACACAATCTGAAGAGAACCCATTAAGCCGCCCACGTATCCTTCTTATGCGGCGGTCTTATTATACTTTGGAAACATGTTACAAAACAGTAATCAAATTGATTTCACTCGAATTATTTACCTTTCTTGTGGCAGACAACGCATCTCGTTTATCTCAAATGCCTGCCCATCAAATGACGGCCACTTCAACTTATCCTTACTTTTTCTTCAAAGATATTTTGCTTTCAAACAAACATTTTTACATGCGTGAGATATGATTATGCATAAATTAACACATCTGACAAATGGTGTGCACGGCTCTTTGCTCTAACACATTCACTTAAGGCTTAAGGTTACCATTAGAAGCAATGCAAAAGAAGAGCATAAAGAATCAAAACATTACTCATACAGTAACTGTTTGTTTTCTTACGAACTCTGTAACATGTTTCGCCATCATTTTGAACACAATATATCAGCCCTTTAAATATGTAAATTTTAAAAGTTTGTTTTAAGTATATAATTGTAGGTTGTCAAACACCTCCTAAGTGTACATGAAGTGTGCTGCCTGCTGTTGTGTTAACAGTGATTCGCATCATTTAATAAGTGCGATCACTCACAAATTGTCATCAAAGGCCTCTTAGGTTGGACTATAACGAACCTTCTGTTAGTGTTGTAGGTTCCACATTACAATTGAAATTATGGTTGGTGTCATTTGGGAAACACATCGCATGCGTGGCATACATTACGTATGCCGGGCTTCATTCTGAACAAGTAAGAGTTTAACCTGTTACAGTATTCAGAACGAAGTTTAGCCAGAGTAACTCGTTTCTCGTCTTGATAGTCTGTTTTCGTGTTCTGCAAGGGTTGGATAGCGTATATTGATAACGTGGTTCACCGGGTGCGACCCAGCGAAGGTGTTAACCGCTTTGTGTATATCAAGTTAAGGTCCCCCTTATGCTTATCTGACTAGGTGCGGTATCTGAAGTAGCTCTAACGAGCATTCCTTATTCCTCTTGGCGGCGGTGATCGCTTTGGAGTTTTGTAATTCAAGTTGCTCCCTATCCCTTTCTAGTTATTTCTAATCAAACGCACACTACAACGGGGGGTTACTGGAAAGTAAATAGCCAGTTTTGTAAAAATATTTTTAGATTGTAAGGAAACACAATCCTAAACATTGCAATATAGTGGCACAAATACACAGTTCAGTTTCTGGAGTTACGAGAAATAATTCAGAATCTTACATTATGAACTATCAGCAGGTATATCGAACCTAAGACCATGTTTACACATGCACGAATCTACAATAAATTCACAGTTATTAATCTACTCGTTCACATATGTATGTCCTATCCTTAGGAACAAGATTATTGGCTGTCAAATTTGCTTGTTTCTCTTTTATTTTGTGCTTTCATCTGGAGATGACATCCTTGAGATGGTTCTAAGTCCAGAAAAAGAAATTGGTATCTCTAAAATTTGTTCGTATTTCCGATTATTGAACATTTGTATGGGATATCTAGTTACTTATTTGCCGCTTAGAAGTTAAGTATGAAAATGAAGATAATCTCGTTATATTTAAACTAGTCTAGACTTGTCTACAGTTTATGCAGATACTTCCCAAAAACAGTTTCATGTTTCGCTCCCATCAAATAAAAACTTAAAATGCCTTTGAACACCTGGTGCCAAACCAACACAGTCACAGGGCATCATTCTATATTGAGAACAATAGTTTCGACGAACGAATCGTTTCATAGGGGTTTCGTCTAGCAATGGTATTCTCCCCATTTTCGTTCGTTCCTTACGTTATGTCAAAGAGTAAACCGAAATCATGTGTTCAATGATATGTTGCAAAGACACGAGGCAAAACGGGCGCTCGTTTCGCAATAGATAATGAGACCTATGTTTCAAAGTAGTGCCAATCACTGTCTCAGTGTCGGAAATAACATTGTGCTGTTCACACTTATTACTACAAAGTTTGCGTGTGATAACAGTGAACTTGTCAACTACACAGCGTTCTCACATGAATTTAACTGCTCAGAATGTGCACCACTAGTTCAAGGAATTCC
>JARSSU010012727.1:20000-102852 GCA_029619165.1 Eurosta solidaginis | reverse complement strand
TATTTTACAATCGTTCCACCAGCAACATTGCTAGACCCAGTGATTTGGACTAGGCAAAAGTATTTACTGCCCATTCAATTTTGTACCTGTCACCAATCTTGGTACTTCTCGCTCCTAATGTGGACTTTAGACGTTGCAACAAAATTGCAGTATCATATCTTGAAGGGACCGCCTGCCTATCGATGTGTGACCATTTCCCGTCCTCCTATTTCATCAGCCCTGAACTGCATCACCCGTAGATAGGATTTTCCTCAGATCTGCCGTTTCGCTGGGGCATTCGATGACAGAAATTTTTCCATGAAGCCCTGTTTGGCCTGCTGATTTCACGTTTAAATATCCCCACCAAATCTATATTCTTTTCAGTACTAATTCCGCAACATGTGCCAGCTTGAAAATGAATTCCTATACTCCTATTGAAGCCGTATGGTACTCATTAAAATTTTCGAATAAACGAAAGATGAATAGACCCTTAAATCCATAAGAAATTATCGCCTCACTTATACTTAACACAAGATGTTGATTATGTTAGCCGACTTAATTTTCAGCAGTGTTCCAACTCTGGTTTTAAGGCAGAATACAATAGACCATATCATTAGTTTGGAAAGAAATAGAACTTAATTAGTGGGGTATGTGTACTTTTCCGTATTTAATCATTAAATATGCAGTCATGGTATCAATACCATATTTCAACTGTGAAAATACATATATACACATAAAAAAGAGTCACATTAGGGTGGTTCAAAAATTTAAAGTTTTATTTTAGAGACTATAAAACATATGGGAGGCAGTTCTGTAAAACTTCTTAAGAAACGAAGCAATCAATTGAAAACCCATAAAGTGTATGTTCACACTCGGTAACTTTAAAGAAACTAAACCGCTTAACTCATTCAAATAGACAACATTTGTTAATTCCTTGTAGTTCTATAAATTAGAACAAAAACAGAAACAATACCGGTTCTTTGAAACGGCCTTACCAACAAGCATAACCTTAACAAATAATTACCCACGAAGTATGTACTGTGTAAAATAATATAAAATAATAAAACAATTTAAGTTAAACGGTTTTATTGAAAACAACACTTCAATGAAGAATAATAATACTAAAAGCTAGAAAATAATGAGGTAGGTCCTATGTACTAGTCATCACACTCCTCATCACTCTAGGGCGTTGATCAGACAATTAGATAAAAGCGTTGGGCGCATGAAATTTCCAAAAATGTGAGGCATAGCATAACATGATTAAGGTTCAGTTGGTTTTTATATGACTATCAATAGAAATTTTACGCGTCCAACGCTTTTATTTAATTGTCTGATCAACGCCCTGGATTGATGAGGAGTGTGATGACTAGTACATAGGACCTACCTAATTATTTTCTACCTTTTAGTATTCTTTTTACTTCATGTAAGTATTGTTTTCAATAAAACCGTTTACTTTAAAATTTTTTTTTATTATTTTATTTTCAAGTTTTTAGTCTTTATTTAATTGCCTATTATTTCTCATTCTATTTAGTTTATTTAGTGACTCAATATTAAGGACTCTTTCCCGACAATTTGTTACAATCTAAGTCCTCAATACATAATCCTTCCAAAGACTTTACTCGACTCTGCGCCACGTATACTTGTCCCTCCTCCATCTCCAATATATTTTGATGTCACTTCTATCGGACTGTATGTAATATTTGTTCCAAATATGAGCCAAATCGGACATCATAGGTTGCTTTCTATTCATGTATGTATTATGTGTTCCAAATATGAGCCAAATTGGACCAGAAATACGATTTTTGTGAATATCTCGATCCTTGCGCCACCTAGCGACGATTTTTTCTTATTATTGCAGTGTCATCGGGTTTTGAACAATATTCCAAGTTTCAAGCTTGTAGCTTATCGGGAAGTTACTTAAATTTCAATTACAAAAAAGTGCTGTCCAACCAGCCTGTGAAGTCAATCTAAATAAAACCGTTTAAAAATATGCAAAGAAGGCAATTGGGAAAAGCTTTACAACAACTAAGGCATGTCGTGGCTGAATTCGTTTGTAACACTTTAATCATCGTAGGAGTGCTGGTTCAAATCCCACACCTGGTAGAAAAGCCTTTGAAGGAATTTAAAAGGTATAATCGAAATAGTTGTCACTTTGTCCGTCCTGATGTCACGTTGTTTAAATTTTTCCAAAATTACTAAATAAATTATAAAATTAAAAATTGCTTCAAATAAATGTTTTCATACATTTAAACCAATACGGGTAATCCCCGCTTAACTCATACGAAAATAAAGCCTATTGACCGAAAAACTGAGAGAAAAATGATCGTTTTATCTCAAGACAAACAATATTTGAAAAAGAAGAAAAACAAAGGTAAATGCCGGACCCTGCTGGAAAATCTATGTCTTAATATACCCGATGTAGACTAAGCTGATAGTTCAACTGTTAAAAGCTATACAAAAATGGTACTGATGATGAACTATATTAACCTTCTTCCAAAAAGAATTTGAAAAAGTTTTATTAGATAGATGGTTTCTTCACCAAAGGTTTAAAACAACGTTTTTTGGCATGAATGTGGCAAGGGCTTCGGAATAAAGTTTTCGATCGTGACGCTGTAAATGCCGTGCCACAATGAGGTTTTTGAGATAGATGCGTTCAGCGCAATTTTATGAATTCCGGTAACATAGCCATAATCATGAAAGATGTTGCGTTGTTCAAACTTAGCAATTGAAACTTATTTCATTTATGCGGAAGGAAAATTTCTCGAAGCACTGTTGTTAACATTCTCACTATGAAACAAAAAACTTGCTAACAAATTTTCTTACCTATTCATATGCAAAAATGTAGTTTTAACGATGAAAAATGTTAAAAAGTACGAATGAGTGGGTTTTAAAATAATTGTTCCCTTTCAAATTGTAGCAAGCACCCCTTAGCACCACAAACGCAATGTTTCGAATTCTGCACTTTGCGCAACAAAAGTTGGGAAGTTGGCTACTTTTATATTAAGATGGGTGCGAGTGGTCGCTCGATCAAACAGTTCTAAATAAAAAATACGTGCAATTATCTATCAGATCATAAGATTACATAAACGGTATCTATGACGAAAAAGCAATGCTTATGTGACAGGGCTTCAAGACTATTCTTCTTCGCGCCGCGCACTGACAATGATCAGGCCGGCATTTCCGATTTCAAGAGAACGAGAAGCCGCAAGGCACATTTTCGACAGATGACGATGTGTTACCTAGAAAGATATCAAAAAAACAATTGTCGTTAATGAGACAGGAAAGTCTGTTGCCTTGATATTTACACGCGCGCACAACGCAAAAGTATAAGCTACCAGTGAGTTCCTTAGTATCCTAATCTGGATGGAAAGGAGGACAATGCCTCAGGATGCCAAAAAAGTGGGTAGGTGCAACATGCTAGGAAACTGGAGATAATGCAAGTCAGTGTACCAAAAACTTTTATCTCGATGATAAAGCAATTTGGTACGGGCTGCGATATAACAACCTAATAATAAATCAAGAGTGGTGAATCGACATTTTCATGCAAAAATCTAGCTGAAGAATGAAATTCAATTGATTGGTTTGCAGTTTTTGTCCATCACATAATGGCAATAGTTGAACACATATGTTCGGAGATCCTGTCAAAGTACACCTAAAACTCCGATATTTAAAAGGTTTTAAAAAGAATCTTAGAAAAGTGTGGTCGATAGACCCACACACCACAATTTTATTTCTCCAGGAGGGTTGAGTTAAGGAAGACAGGCAGGATTCCATTAGCACATCATCTTTAAGTAAGAAAAAACAGTCTCATATTGAGACTGACACCTCGCAACATGATGAATCTGACGATGTGGTGTTGGTGGCAACCAATACACAAAGTTCATTGAGAGAGTCACCTGGGCTATACACACGCTCGATTGGATGGAGCTAAGCATATAAATTGTCTATTTCCATAGTCAGGACCTACTTGCATTTGCACAGGTTATCATTTTGGTAGCACCTTTGTACGTAAAAAGCTGTGTAAGGTCGACCAGCAGCAGTAATGCAGATTCAATGAGACCTAGTTTTATTTGAAAAAAGTTGGAAAATTGTATAAGTCGAATATGATGAAGTATGATAAACGAAAAGTATGTAAAAATATAGCATTGCAGTATACACATATATAGAGATACTAGTCCAACGAACTGCTCGGCTTATCACCTGTATGCCAAGAAAGCGAACTATGAGAACAAAGTGAACATGTGAAAGATGTCCGTCCCTGAAGCACTAAGAAATGGTAGGCAGTAATGCACAATTTGACTAAAGGAAGATGCTAAATTGCGCCTTCGCTAATGAGTGGAATAATGTCGTTGTTGACTAGCTAAACATTAGCAAAGTTTTTCAAAACAAAACACCCCAGTTAATGGCGGACACAGGAGCCAGACGTAAATAAAAACGAGAAGAGATAGCTAATAAAATCAAAGAGTCTGTTTTAAATCTTATTACAAGATGTTTAACGAAGTCATAACAAATGATGAGGAGGATAAAAAACAGTTGTTGCTGCAGACTTTGCAGACGGCAATCGAATACAAGTTCCGATATGAACAGGCAGCACGTCCGTTTTTAGAGAAAGACCTTCAGAAACCGTATCTTCCATAGCAAAATATAAGGATTAATCTTAGATAATTTGTGTGTTCCTACTAAAATGAATTTATTTTCAAAGAAGATCTTAATTTAAATATATACCAAATATCAGTGTAAGGCATTTGTTTTCATAAATTGTAAAAAAATTTACGTTTCTATTTGGTTCAAACCGAAATTGTTATTAATTTATTCAGTAGGGGTATCGTATGCCTCTAAATGAACCATGACTTTGCAGTTTGTTTCACTGTATAATATATTTGAAACACCCTAATACCATAAACATATAAGCAAATAAAAGAATATATATGAATAGAAGAACAAACAATTAGCAATACTATACTTATATCTGGACTTTGTTTTTTCTTATGAGGTCAGACAACGAAAACTGTTTGTCTCACGGTTTTGAAAATTTCTGAAACCATAGTATATAAATAGTCGTCACCAAGAGAGTTCTTGCTTACGGCACTTAGCTAATGAACAATCGGCGCAGAAGTCACAAACAGCAATGAATGTACGGAATATTTCGCGCTCCTGTTGGCCTTTTGCGCGGTGTCAATTCGCGGTCTCGCACTGGTAAAGCCCCTATATGTATCATAAATTATACTCGAAATATGTTTGTGTTGGCTCTTTGATCAATATGCAACAGTGATAACAACTACGCATTGCTGATGTCAAGTGTAAAGCTGTGCTAACAAAAACACAAATGGTGTTGGATATAGGTTATACTTTAATTAGAGTGAGTTCACCGTTATCTCGAGGTTCTCGCATTTGTATGCCTCTTTAATTTAGAACTGAAAGCGTAATTGTTGCACTGCAGAACTCGGATAAAGGCGTGCACTCACTTTAATTGCAAATTATATCTATATATCATCACCGTTGTTTTTCCTACGCAGCGCTATAACTTGACATCAGGCAAGGCGCAGCCTGTAAGCCACTGTTTGCATATGATTCAAAGAGCCACGCAAACATATTTCAAAGTACAATTAATGATACAATAACGGGATTTAAGAATACCTCCTAGCTGCGAATTGACACCGCCCAAACGACAAACCGCCAGCGCGAATATTCGCAAATTCATTGCAGTTTGTGACTTCTTCCGCCGATTGTTAATTATAATGTGCTTAAAACAAGAAAACTCCTCTGGACATTATTTATAACTTGTTTATGGTTTAAGAAATATTCAAAACTATGTGAACAAACAGTTTCGTTCTACCTTATAACAAGTCAAGATAATTAAGGAGATATTCTTTTAATTGCTTATATGTTATGTGTAGTATGGGTGTTTCAAAATATTATAGTGAGAACAATGCCAAATCGTGGGTCATTAGAAGGCAGTGCTCATGCTGTTTAAAAAGGGAACGAAAATTTTTTCTACAATTCATAAAAAAAAACAATAGAAAAGTTATTACACAAAACCCTAAATTTAGTTGGTTCAGTCATAACTGGTTTCGATTAGCCTCTACAATCTGCAGCAACAACTGTTTTCCTCCTCATCATTTGTTATGACTTTGTTAAAATCTTGAATAAGTTTAAAAACTCTTTGATTTATTAACTATACTTCCCTTTTTTAACTCTGCCTCCTGTCCCATAACTTGGGTGTTTATTCGAAAAGTTTGGTTACGTTTGGCTAAGTAAACAACAACTGCCGTCATCCAGTGAATTTTACAGCTCCGGCTCAGGCTCAATTCTCACGGGAATGCTCTGGCTCAGCAGATGTGATATTGTCGCACACGTGAAATGTGATAGGCAGATGTCGCCGCTATTTTCATTTAACTCATACGGCGAAAGGCTAAACAGCGACATCTATTTTTGAAAAAGTAGTTTTTTTTAAAGCAGCGTTGCCAAACTAAAGACAAGTAATTACCAAATTATCTGGCTCACAAATTGACCTGACTTCTATCTGGATTATCTGGCTCAAATCGTTGTTGTTGCATTTAACATGCAAATTATTTATCTGGCTCAGGCTCTTTGCCACCGGATGATGGCTAGACATTGTCAATTCATATTCATCACTTAGTAAATTGCATTTCCTCTAACCAGCCTACAATGCAGGGACGGATATTTATTCACAATGTTCACTTATTACATAGATAGCTTGCTTTCTTGGAAAAAATGACGATAACCCCAATACGCTTAGAGTAGGGTAGTAAGAAAGAAACCTTAAGAACCTAGAACTAGCATCAAATGACGAGCAGATAGACATAGAGGCGGCCGTGCTTGTAGCGTACAAAACAGTTCAAAGATGCTGCTAGCCGTAAAAATACCATAAGACGCTGCCAGCAGAGAAGGTGGAAACGGACTTTCAGAGCCAGAAAATTTGCGGTTAGATTTCATTGCGTGTGCGCAGTGGCAGAGAATATGATAGAAACACGATGGAGCTCCTCCTGACTAGTGATTGAACAATACGACTACTGAGTAAAGTATTGAGACTTTACCTCGATACTTTACCCCAATACCTTACCAAGCGCCGATGGTCTACATGTTTAAGATCAAAAACTTCAGTTCATTACAACCGTACTTGAGAATAAATTGAGATCGTCGACGATGCGGTAAAAGCATTTAACTTGAAGGGCCTTTTTGGCAATGGTAGAGTGGGAGACGATTTCTGCATATGGTAGTAAAAGAAAAATATGTGTTTATTGTCCAGAATCACAAACTCCAACAAATATGAAAATCTGCTAAAAACAAATAAATGTAAGGCGCGAAAACCTCCGAACAGATTTAAATCCGGGCTCTCTTCAATTTCGTCGTGCTCCTTTTTATTTTTGTTACAAATTGGCAGGACGGAACCTGCTTGTTTTATGCCGACTCCTAAAGGCATCTGCATGGCAGACGAGTTTCTACTGAGAAGCGTTCCATGGCAGAAGGTATTTCGAAAATTTTGATGTTGCTTTGCGCGGGGTGTGAACTCAGGATAGTCGGTGTGGTAGGCGGAGCACGCTACCATCAAACCATGGCTGAAAGCTGCTAGCTCCATAAAATTTCAATATATTTTAACTTGTGTCATGCAGTATAGCTTTTTCGTTCTACTGTGAAATTTTGCTGGATGAAGTTAATAGCTCTAAACCATCGTCGGTGATATATTGGTACTGAAAATGGGCGAAATCAGATTATATCCACGCCCACTTTCAAAAATGGAATAAGAAACAATGCCTACTTGTCGAGTAGATAACAAAAAGTTACGACTGTATAATATAAATTTATTACAATTTTGTAAATGGGCGTGGCGCCGCCCACATTAAGCAGAATAATATTTAAAAGTTTTGCAACCGTTAATAAAAACCGTTGATATCATTTTGCAATATGGCGGAAATATGGTCCTTGGTATTATATATAGATCCGATCAAAAGCGGATAAGGACCTTACGTAGCATCTAAGCCCAGAAGAATTAAATAAGGTGGTATTCTATCCCTGCTTTTTTTAACTTCAACATATCGGAGCTCCCTTCGCCACCAGAAGGAGTAACCATTGTTTCCTACGCCGCTGACTGCACAATAATGGCTACATGTCCGGTCCACCCATCGATGAGCTGTATAATTTCTCCAGTTTTCACCCCTCACGAGATCTGACATTGCCACCGGCCAAATCATAGGCGGCCTTATTTACAACATACACTAAACAAAGGTCGACCATATTGGACATCTATGTCGACGGCATACGTTACCGCATCCGCAACTATACCTAGAATCCAGAGCCGTAACGAAATTCGCAACTCTCTTGAAGGCAGCACTTGGGTAAAGATAAAGAGACGCTCATTAACACTTACAAAAACAATTGGCTGGTCGCTTGCATGCTACGCGTTCCTAATATGGCCGCCACCCCTAAAGTATACTTACTGGAAGAAAATAGAGCCTGTCAAAACACCGCTCTCAGAAATGACACGGCTGCCTTCTTGTATCCACAGAAGCGAGAGTAGTCCCCATTAGGGAGAGAAACGAAATGCTGAACAAACAGTTTCTGTTGAATATTTTTTCATTTTTTTCACTCATTTATTAATCATTTTCTAATGAAAAATCATTATTTAAAAATAACAATATTGTATAAGATACCTTTAATTTCAATGCAGTAAAGAAAAGAAAAAGGCATTTCATAAATTAGGTAGTAAAATAGTACTAAAAGCAAAGAGCGTAGATTAATAAGAGGAGCATTGTAGAGTCGTTCATTCTCCACAAAGTGGGACGGCTACACCAGGAATACACCATACGATTTGCTCCTGCTTCGTTTTCACCATCTGGATTAAAAAAGTCATGAGCCTGGGCATTCGCGCAATTTTAGTGATGTAAATTGCATGGCGCCAGCGCCAATGCGGTGCCAACTCAATGGT
Organism: Eurosta solidaginis; assembly: GCA_029619165.1. Classification (NCBI taxonomy): domain Eukaryota; kingdom Metazoa; phylum Arthropoda; class Insecta; order Diptera; family Tephritidae; genus Eurosta; species Eurosta solidaginis. The sequence goes on along the minus strand of JARSSU010012727.1, from coordinate 93,926 downwards.
AGCTCATTGACGCAATGACTCCAAGCGAATTTTTGACGCTACTTAGTAGTGAGTGCGTAGTAATTTCACTTGCGCTATTGAGTGAAACGACTTTTGTGTGTCAGGGCACGAGTCTGGTGTTATTGGCGCTACTGGCAATGATAACACTGAGCTGATGACGGTAGCGCTGGTAGTTCAGCTTTTGAATCAGAGAAAGAATTGATGACCCGTGTAAATTATTATGGCTTTGGCTATTATTGGCTGTGACTTTGAACTAAATAAATGCTGCGGACATAACAACCGGAGTCATTTTTGAGTTTTATATTTTAGATTTAATGCAAAATTAATATGGGTGTGTTTGAGCAGCCAAATAATAACAGTAGTATTGCTAAAGTGCTGCTTAGTTGATGGAATGTCGCTAATTTCCTAGAGATGATCAATAGATTGTCAACATTTCGTTCAACGAACGCGCGAAATTGCCACATCTGCTCAAATGTTGCTGAAGAACGTTATCCGCTGTCATAAAAAGTAACACTGCTGCAGCTCGAACACACCCTATATCGAGAAAGTAACAAATAGACAACTTAGCTTTTTTACAAATCGCTTGGCTGAGATTTTCATTTGTTGATTTAACTTAAGCTGTTATGCCAATATTTTCAGCCAGCTTATTTTCAAATAGGTAATTTTTCCAAAGGCAAAATAAATTACAAAGTTAAACAGCCTCTAAAATCAGCTATGTTGAGGCGGACAGCATAGCAAAAAGTATGGTGAATTCCTGGTACAGCCGTCCCACAATTTCCACAAAGCTTAGAACACTACAATGTACCATCTTATATTTAGAGAGTCTTTGCTAAAAGCCATTTCAAGATTTTTTTATACTCAGTTGAGCAGAGCTCACAGAGTATATTAAGTTTGATTGGATAACGGTTGGTTGTACATATATAAAGGAATCGAGATAGATATAGACTTCCATATATCAAAATAATCAGGATCGAAAAAAATTTGATTGAGCCATGTCCGTCCGTCCGTCCGTCCGTCCGTCCGTTAACACGATAACTTGAGTAAATTTTGAGGTATCTTGATGAAATTTGGTATGTAGGTTCCTGAGCACTCATCTCAGATCGCTATTTAAAATGAACGATATCGGACTATAACCACGCCCACTTTTTCGATATCGAAAATTTCGAAAAACCGAAAAAGTGCGATAATTCATTACAAAGACAGATAAAGCGACGAAGCTCGGTAGATGAGTTGAACTTATGACGCAAAATATAAAATAGTAAAATTTGGACAATGGTCGTGGCACCGCCCACTTTTTAAAGACGGTAATTTAAAACTTTTGCAAGCTGTAATTTGGCAGTCGTTGAAGATATCATGATGAAATTTGGCAGGAGCGTTACTCTTATTACTGTATGTACGCTTAATAAAAATTAGCAAAATCGGAAGGACCACGCCCACTTTTAAAAAAAAATTTTTAAAGTAAAATTTTAACAAAAAATTTTATATCTTACAGTATATAAGTAATTATGTCAAGATTCAACTCCGGTAATGATATGGTGCAACAAAATACAAAAATAAAAGACAATTTAAAAATGGGCGTGGCTCGCCCTTTTTCATTTAATTGTCTAGGATACTTTTAATGCCATAAATCGAACAAAATTAACCAATCCTTTTGAAATTGTAGGGGCATAGATTTTATGGCGTTACTGTTTTCTGTGAAAATGGGCGAAATCGGTTGATGCCACGCCCAGTTTTTATACACAGTCGTCCGTCTGTCCTTCCGCATGGCCGTTAACACGATAACTTGAGCAAAATCGATATATCTTACTAACTCAGTTCACGTACTTATCTGACCCACTTTACCTTGGTATGAAAAATGAACGAAATCCGACTATGACCACGCCCACTTTTTCGATATCGAAAATTGCGAAAAATGAAAAAATGCCATAATTCTATACCAATACGAAAAAAGGGATGAAACATGGTAAGGTAATTGATGTTTTATTGACGCGAAATATAACTTTAGAAAAAACTTTATAAAATGGTTGTGAACCTACCATATTAACTAGAAGAAGAATGAAAAAGTTCTGCAGGGCGAAATAAAACACCGCTTAAAATCTTGCCAGGTATTATATATATATAAATAAATTAGCGGTATCCAACCAATATGTTCTGGGTCACCCTAGTCCACATTTTGGTCGATATCTGGAAAACGCCTTGACATATACAACTACCACCACTCCTTTTAAAACTCTCATTAATACCTTAATTTGATACCCATATCGTACAAACTCATTCTAGAGTCACCCCTGGTCCACCTTTATGGCGATATCTCGAAAAGGCGTCCACCTATAGAACTAAGCCCCACACCCTTTTAAAATCTCATAACACCTTTCTTTGATACCCTATTGTACAAACAATTCTAGGGTCACCCCTGCTCCACCTTTATGGCGATATCTCGAAACGGCGTCCACCCATGGAACTAAGGAATACTCCCTTTAAAATACTCATTATCACCTTTCTTTTGATGCCCATATGTACAAACAAATTCTAGGGTCACCCTGGTCCAACTTTATGGCGATATCTCGAAACGGCGTCCACCTATGGAACTAAGGATTACTCCCTTTAAAATACTCATTAACACGCTTTCTTTGATACCCATTATTGTACAAACAATTCTAGGGTTACCCCTGTCCACCTTTATGGCGATATCTCGAAACGGCGTCCACCTATAGAACTAGCCCACTCCCTTTAAAATACTCATTAACCCCTTTCGTTTGATGCCCATATTGTGCAAACGCATTCTAGAGTCACCCTGGTCCATCTTTACGGCGATATCTCGTCAAAAGGCGTCCATCTATAGACTTAGTCCACGCCCTTTTAAATACTCATAATACTTTCATTTGATACCCATATCGTACAAACGACATCTAGAGTCCCCGCTGGTCCACCTTTGTGGTGATATTCCGAAAAGTGTCCACTATAGACTAAGCCCATACCCTTTTAATACTCATTACACTGATACCAGATTAGTACAAACAAATTCTAGGTACCCTGAGTCACACTTTATAAAAACAGGCGATATCTCGAAACGAACGGCGTCACTATGGAACTAAGAGTAACTCCCTTTTAAATACTCATTACACCTTTCTTGTTGATAACCCATATTGTACAAACAAATTCTAGGGTACCCCTGGTCCACCTTTATGGCGATAGCTCGAACGGCGTCCACCTATAGAACTAAGGCCCACTCCCTTTTAAAAATACTCATTAACACCTTTCGTTTGACTGCCCATATTGTGCAACGCATTCTAGAGTCACCCCTGGTCCATCTTACGCGATATCTCCCGAAAGGCGTCCATACTATAGAACTTAGGTCCACGCCCTTAAATACTCATTAATGCCTTTCATGTGATACCCATATCGTACAAACGCATTCTAGAGTCACCCTGGTCCACCTTGTGGTGATATTCTGAAAAGGTGTCCACCTATAGAACTAAGACCTCATACCACTTTTATCAAATACTCATTACACCTTTTTTTGATACCCATATTGTACAAACAAATTCTAGGGTCACCATGGTCAACTTTTGATGGCGTATATCTCGAAACGCGTCCACCTATGGAACTAGGGTATTACTCCCTTTAAATACTCATTAACACCTTTCGTTTGATACCCATATTGTACAACACAATTCTAGGGTTACACCTGGTCCACCTTTAAATGGCTATATCCTAAATGGCGTCCACCGAATAACTATGGCGCACTCCCGCATAAAATACTCTTAATGCGCTTTCAATTTGATACACATGTCATACAAACACATTCCAGGGTTCCCTCGGTTCATAATTCCTACATGGTATCTTCCCTTATGTTGTCACCATAGCTCTCAACTGAGTATGTAATGTTCGGTACACCCGAACTATTAACCTTCCTTACTGTTTCAACTATTTTAACATTTAGTGTGGGTGTACAGCTATTAATACTTTGATTTAAGACTGAAATATTGAATTCATGTTGTGAGAAAGGAAAAAAGAAATAATAAATAATAAACAATAAATACAAAAACTTGGAGTAAGTAAAGTTTACAAAAAGTCCTCAGCAAGGTATCAAGTCAAAATGATTATAGCTAAGCAGATACATTTTTAATTGTTTTTGAAATAAGTAAAGATTACGTATGGTCTGTACAGTAGCGGGAAGAGAGTTGAAAAACTTTGCGCGACATGTACGTATGAAAACTTCTAAAGTGAGACGTCTTGGAATGAGGAATTGTACCGACGGAAGCAGATTACTTCTTAGGTTGTAGACTTCAGAGGGAACTTTCGAGGTCCAGATCTAATAAATAAAGTTTTTAGAACTTTAAATAAATAAAGATGGCGACACTAAAGTATATCCAGTCTCCGAAAAAATAACATAGAAGGAGATCTTTGGTTAGCACTGCATATTCGTCTCATAATCCCTTTTGAATTGCTAAAAGTGGTGAAAAGTTATTGGCAGAGGCCCCACCCCAGCAGGGGATACAATTTTACGATTGAAATACACCATAGTATACAGCCATTAGTGTGGACATAGAGCAAATCTTTTGAGGCGATAGAAGTAACGAGTAGTATATAAAAAGTACTGTTTTAATTCTGAATGTGCTCAGTCCAATTCATCCGGTTGTCAATTATAATACCTAGGTATTTGAAGCAACAGCAGGTGCTCCAGCAGCAGTCGAAAAGCACACACGACAAAGCCTAAATCATCCCTTACCCCAGAGTGACGACTGTCCACTCGTTGCACTCAGAATCTGCAATTAAGATGTAACGGGTTAATCTGAAATATTGCTGCGATAGTTGATTACGTGAATAAAAATAATATCCGTATAGCAATTCAAGAAACAAAGGTAATAACCAGATCGGACCTCCGAACTTGCACCACGGTTGTCCGAACCTACAACATGGTTGAGGCCTTGCCTTTATTACCCATCACACCTTGCAATACAGTCTATTTCAACCAAACATCAGCCACAGGGACAAAATCTTAGAAAGTCAAGGCATATTCATCCGGTCAGGCGATGATGACCTAGAAATATTATTAATATTAATTATTCCACCTGGGACCTGCTACCCAAGTGGCTCTCGACCTGATATCGGCTACTTAGTGACAAAATCCTTCTTATTCTTGGCGATTTCAACGCACACAACGAGCCCTGGCAACACAGCATCCTAGTCGACATCAGAGGCAGGCAGCTAGTACAGGAAAAAGACAATAAGACCCTTTGCACGATAAATTTAATTTCCATCGTCAGCGCAGCACTCGTAAACTGCGTTGATTGTTAGGCGATGCTTACCTTTGGATTTGATTACCTACACATACTCCTTTCAATACAGCGATCGGCTGATTTCAACACCTCTGAAAAGCGGACTTTATTTATTTCAAAAAGCTAATTGGGAAGACTATAAAACCTTCACAAATAATCTTTTGTTGCTGCCCCCATCCCGACTGATGTCCGGTAAGGCGTTTCGCAGTCATTACTTCAGCTTCGACACGCTTTATCCCAGACGGTGGAATGCTTGAAATCATATCTCATTTCCGGATGAAGCTGCAACCCTAGTAAGAGAACGTGACCTAGCCATACCCTCTTATGATGGATCCCAACTTGGATATACGCAGTTGGTAAAGAACTGCAACCACTCCGTGGGTGTCGGTAAACTGTGGCCAATCGACGCAGCCTTGTCTAACTCGAAAAAACACAATGATGAAATATCGAAAAATTGTTTTTGTACCGATTCCAGTTTATCGCAATGAATATGATAAGGCGGGCTCGAGATTATCATATTCTAATATCGGCCTCACCGATGATGTAAAAAGAGTTTTAGTAACGTAAAGATAATTGAATACCTTAGACCATCTTTTAACGAACACCAAAGTATCTTTAGCCCTATTAATCAAGTTTCAATATGTAATTTAAAATCAAGCTTAGGATCTATTGTAACACCTAGGTCAGTGAAGTTGGTGATCTGATAACATAGTCTCTAATCGCATACTCATGGGATTGGACGGTTTTCCGTGTAAACCATATGAACTTAGACTTCGGAAGGTTTAGTGACATGCGGTTTTCATTACACCGTACAACTAGGCTGTTCAGATCCGACTGAAGAAGTGCTCTATCCTCTGTTGAGCGAATAAGCATAATAAAACACTCATTAATGCATAGTAGGAATATCACTGGACCAATATGGCTACCTTGTGGAACATCAGAAGTTAGATTGATAAATTTGGACCAATAGTTGTTCAATAGAACTGTTTATTTACGTTCATTCAAATAAGAATAAACCAAAAAGAGAAAGAAAGGTAAAAAGCCTAACCGGTTGAGTTTGTATAAGAGTAAATAAAATATAGCCCTTACTATTAATTATATTTCGGAAGAGTTGAGAGCAGTGGCGGATCCAGGCTGCTTTTTGAGCGAGGGGCGGGGTGGGCGATATCAATCAGTAATTGTTTCTCCCAATAGCTGATGTGTTTTGAACAGAGTTCACATCAAGATACTTTATACTGAAAATGCAAGACGTATAGCAGACCATTATTTTTTAGGGTAAATTTATTAGTATTTTTTTACATCGTTTAATAATTTCATACACATATTTTGTTTCATTTAGTTATTCAAATTAACAATAGTACATCCAATTTTCTGACATTTTGACACATTTTTATCTTCTGCGTAGTTCATATTCACACAGTAATTTAATTCTATGATTCCCTTTTTTCACATATCTTTCAATTATATGATCAATATCAATCTCAATATCGAAATGGGTATTTAAAAGTGCAAGATCAGTGAGTCTGTTCTCGGACATTGTGGACCGTAACCACGTTTTTAACCGGAGAAGTGTCGTAAAACTCCTCAGCACAACATTGCTAGCTGGAACGTGGCAGATTTTGATAAGAGCATTTATTGATGAAACGCATATTCATTGCAATCATTTAAAACTTTTTCAGCAGATAGTGGAATTGATTTTTTGTGTTGCTTATCAGACCAGCGTTCTGACCACACTTCGTACTCTCCATTTAGATTAATTTATTTCCTCCAATAAGAGATGCGTATCCTTTACCAAGATCTTGGACAAGCTCTTTAGACAAATTCTTTTTTGCAGTGTATTATATTTGATGATTCGCGATGGGAGTAGCAAATTAAGATTAAAAACTTGCAATGTATTTTCAGGTAATCTACCTTGTAAATCAAGAATGATATGATCCAGAAGAGGTACATTATTGAAGGCTACATTCACCTTGTTAATAGATTGTGAGTCAAGTTTGCTATAGACTATTTCTGCATATGTGAATGAGGTACAATTAATTTGAGGGCGAGTTTTTGGCGTGTTTACTGTGGGATAAACGCTGCAGAGTATCTTAACCTACGCAGAATTACATAGACATTGCTAATTAATTTATTGATATGATAGCAGCAGCTAAGCTTATTATTTATTAAAACCCGAGGTTCCTTATTTTATCAGTGATGACAAAGGTAGATGTACAAATGCCCACAGGCGGAATGTCATTTGGATTTATATCGCTTTAGAAATATGCATGACACACGATTTGGCTGCATTCAAACATAATCATTCTTCCGCGCCCCAGGACAATACAGCAGACAAATCACTATTCACTTTGTAGCATAGATCTTCCACAAGACCAATACGATCGGAAAGGTATAACTGAATATTATCAGCATAAGCATGAACACTAACGAATTGATATACAGAAAAAAACGTCATTAACAAACATACTGAAAAAAGCGGACCAAGGATAGATCGCTGCGGGCACCTGCCTTATAGCCTTAAACTCTGATGATGTATTATCACTTTGCATTCAGAGAACCCATAAAACGCTCCTGATGTTTCCAACATAACAGTGCATGGTTTACTGAATCAAAAGCTTTAGAGAAGTCTAGAGGCAGAGAATAGTTAGATCTCCACGTCGAAATGCATTTTAATATCATCTAAAATTTTTACCATAGCAGTAGCACAGCTGTGATCTGGCCTAAATCCAGACTGCAATGAGAAAGCAAGTTATTTGTTTGGATGTGCTCTGTAATTTTTTGGCCATCAGATTTTCGCATACCTTAGAAAAAGCTGGCAGGATACTTATTGGTCTATAGTCACAAAGGATAGGCGCATGGGGTTATTTTGGAATAGGCAAAATAACTGCTTTTTTCCAGGCCTCTGGGAAGCAGCCAGTTGTGAAACGATGATTGATTGTATGAGTTAATACACTTAAAATAAACGGCAACACAATTTTGACAAATTTCAACTATATCCCATCATTTCCAACAGTCTCAGACCTAATATCCAAACTGCCCTTTGCACATCATGTTCACTAACACAAAGAAACTCAAAGAATTCTTGATTTGCATTGTTTGCAGATATTTCATCAGCAATAGTAATATTGTTGAGTTTACCGAACAAGTGAAATAAACTCATAAAGGACATTCGGGGCAATTTCACACTGCTGGTTATATTTTCATAGAAATGCAGTTTCTTTAGGTAGTTTCATAGTTTTCTAGATGGGAGAGAAGGATTTAGTTTTTGTTGACAATACCAGTTGTTTGCTTGCCTAATCACAGTTTTTGCGTATTTCGTGCAATTTTATACTCATGCCACGCTGTACTCGTATTCCATCTTCTCCACTTGGCATGTAATTTATTACGTTTTACGAATCACAGCGCTTACTTTTTTATTAAACCAAGGACAAGATTTATTAATAATGTTAGTAGTACGGAGGGGGACGAGCCGATCGAAAAGGGCGATCAAATTATTATTAAGGAGTTCAAGTTTTTCATCACCGACTCGTAATTCCAACATTCATTCCAACAAATAGCATTACAATCAGAAAAGAATAGGGGTATTTATTTAAGGCTTATTATCAATTCACAAAAAAATGGTTTGTTGGGTGAATACACACAAATGTTCACACTTATCATAAAATTGTGTATCCCATTTTCGAAAATGAGTTTTGTCTATCCAAACTGATAAAGATTTAAAATCAGTTGTATATCAATCATATTACTCTGCATCTAAACTTATACCAATTTCACCACAGAAATAAATGAAGTCACAATTTTGTTTAATGAAATATTAAGTTTCCCCTTTCACATAAGACAAAAATCTCTTCCGTGACAGAATGAAGAACGCAACTATTTTTTCAATACTGTGGGAATTTAAGAAATTGCGTAGAAGTCCATATTTCCCTCAAATTTCAAGTTATTCTAAACACATTTATATATTTATTATTGGATAGCCTCATCTCTAAAGTTTCTTACACCTAAGGGGCTAGCAGTTTTGGTAGGTAATTTTGGTTGAATTACTTAAAATGTAAAGTTACACGCCTTATAAATTACACGATTTTGGAATTCCATATAAAATAGTTTTATTATGTCACAACAAAAGTTGTAATTTGGATTTAAGTTATATCAGATATATTATACATTTTTTGAAGTTATACTTCTTTAGGGCGTTATGAAGAATTATGAGAGTAGAATTTTTAAAAAATGTGGCATAGAACTCATGTCTTTTTTCTTTTTTTCAAATATGCGAAGAGTTTATTAGTTTCTTGACCGCCGCTCTTTTTCCACCGGCGTCGGTTTCATCGAATCTTTTACAAATTTTAGAACTTGTGCATCATTTAAATTCGTATATATACCCGGATATCTGCGGTTTCCACAACCTATCCCACCTGATACTACCGCACACATTTGTCCATTCACAACGCCCGGCGCTCCAGAATCTCCATTACATGTATCACGTTCAGTAAGTCCACCACAAATCATTGATGATGTTAAAGATCTATTGGCTTATAACTAAAAGCACAATCCTCCATTGCCATTATATACTGGAAAGTAGTTTGGAGAACTTCCGAAGGCTTAGTTGAGCCTGCACATGTTACACCCCCCATCCACTAACTCGCATTTTTTGTATATGGCTTTAATTCAGTATGGCAAAGCGGAATTGGTTTTATTGCCGAACTCTCGATAAAGGGTGGATTCACTTTAATAGCTTGCGATATCCATAATGTGAAGTTTTCCTCATCATAAGTGGTGGAATAATCACACACTGCACATTGTGGATGTGTCCACGTTCGCGTATATCATGTACACCAGCTTTAACTCGATATAATAACGTGCTTCTCTATTTATCACACGCAATGCGCAGCTGTAATCACAGTTTCCAAATCGACCACTGACCAGCGCAAAAATATTTCCAAAAATAAAATAATGAAACCATATAATCCTATCCTCTATACTCGAATATGCCCTTTACAATGCGGAACCGCGAACTCGCATCGCTCAAAAAGAGCTAAGCAAAACATACGTGATGGCGGCCAAATAATTGTTTACATTCATACTAAATTGCGATTTCTTTCCACAGGATTGTTCAATATAAAGTACTTAAAACAAGAAAGATCTTGTGGAGCGCTATTATACCTTACTAAGGTTTCAGAAATTTTTCAAATTCCGCTGAACACAGTTTTTGCTCTACCAAAATGACAGTTCAAAATAAATATTGTATTATTTAAGCGATATTTACAATTAGCGCGAATTTGATTAAACTCATTTGTTATTATGTTTCAAAGGAAACATTACTTTTAATTGTTTATATATATATATATGTATGTTAGGGCGGGTCGATTTAAAAATCGCTCATTGCTCTGTGAAAATCGTATTCTAGGGATCAAAATAGAAACTTTGCCGAAGGAACCATACCTCTAAAACGAATTCTGTGTCTTTGGGTCGAACTTTTGGGTAGGGGCAATTTCAATTCTACCTGCTGTGTCTTGTGGTGGCTTAAAAAACACAAGCAATTTTACGATCTGCAATTGTGACACAGTGATACCTTCATTTTTAAAAACGGTTGAATAAAAACCCTCACAACTATGTTTACGACATGCAAATGCATCACAGTGATGCCTTGGTTTTAAAAGGGGGTTGTAAAAACGCTAATTTCTAATAATTTTTTTAATTTCTTTTCTATTACAAGTTAAATTGATTTTTTCATTTACATATGTTCTGACTAAATAAATTTCTAAAGAGAAAAATAAACTCCAAAAAGAAAAAACATAGGCATTTCAAAGTGGATTTTTCAAAATTTGCCCTACGCCCAAAGCGGGGGGACATCAGAATTCGTTTTAGAGATATGGTTCCTCGGCAAAGTTTCTTATTTTGATCCCTAGAATATGATTTTCATAGAGCAATGGGCGATTTTTTGCCTCCCCACAAATGATCGGCTAATGTATGTATTGGGGTGTTTCAAGATATAATGGTAAAAAACTCAAGTTGCATTTTAAGCCATTGTTTTTCTTACAATTTCTGAAAAAAAAACAAGTAAGGGTGTCTAAATACGGGTGTAAACCGAACATTATATACTCAGTGTGTGTTTCAATTATTCAGTCATTTCAGTTAAATTACTTTCTTATCCTACTGAGGCATATTTCAAAGACAAACTTATTCTCAAAAACGTAAGGGAGTGTAGACGAAGTTGAATTTACGTTTATTTATTATACTGTTATTTTACATATTTGTTTCCACATGTGCATTTTAAGTACACATACCTAAAACTTGACATATTTCGATATGTTTAATATTATGAACTTGATAGCATAACATTTGATCGCAACGGCACACAAGGATCCAGATAAATATAGACTTTCATATATCATAATGCTCAGGATGAAAAAAGGAATTAGTTTCGCCATGTCCGTCCGTCCGTCTGTCTTCCTGTGATCACGATAACTTGTCTCTTATTGAAATTGGTATTTGGTTTTCTGGCACTCATCTCCATCGCATTTAAAATGAGCGAAATCGGACGTTACAACACGCCTACCTTTTAAATACATATTCAACATTGTGGACAACACAAAAAAAATTATTTAGTAAATAATACACCTAGAATGTTGAAATTTGATCTAGACCATTTTTACTAGAAATATTTCTTGGTATAAGCCCAACATGTGTATCGAATTTGTTGACTAGGGATTTTTTTTGTTTAAGGCCCTAGAAATGTTGTGTAATGCTTGATCGAAATAGGGGCGGGCAACGCTCAAAAAAATTTTTAAAATTCCTCGTACTACAAAATTGGCAAATGAAATATCATTGATACAAAACTATTGTCCGCTAAGTTATAGCTTATTATTCTAGTCTAAAAACGACCCTTTTAATACATATTTTTTATACAAGTGGGCGTGGTCCCTGACCGTTGCCGGCCATTTTTACTAGAAATATTTTCTGCTATAAAGAAAGTACGTATTGCCAAATAATTACGATATGTTAATTTTTCTTGGAGTTATGGCTTCCGAAAGATAGGAAAATTGCTTAGTCAAAAATGGGCAGTGCCACGCCACATTTAACTTTTTGCTAAAATACCACTTAGAAAGGAAAATACCATTGAATTAAGTCCTTTTTTTTGTGGTTATTATATTCGTCTACCAGCTTTTAAAAGTCTTTTATATAAATGTGGGCGTGGTCCTTAACCGATCTTGTCCATTTTTCTAGAATATTTCCTGCTATAAAAAAGTATGTGTACTCAATTGATGCGATCAATTAATGTTTCTTCGAGTTATGCTTCCGAAACAGAGAAAGTTGCTTAGCCATAATAGGCGGTGCCACGTCAATTTTCAAAAATTTGAACTGTTTCCCAGTTCTTGTTATAATGAACTTTGGAAAGAAATATAATTGATATAAGCTCTTTTTTTACAAAGACATAGCTTATTTTAGTTTCGCTTACGACCCCTTTAGAAATCTTGTAATATAAAGTCGGCGGGGCGTGGTCCATAACCGATTCTTTCCGTTAGTTTTTCTTTCGTAAGCATTCCGATACTAAAGGCACCTCTCGGTCGAATTTCTTATGGTAGTTTTCAACTGTTTTTGGTTTATGAGTTCAAATGTTTGTAACATTGCGTTTATCACAAGTGGGCGGCACCACGCCTGTTTTCGTCTAAAACTGTGTGTCTCATCATTTACAGAGTCTCACGAGTTTACAGTAGAATATGTCGGTCCTACACATCAATTTCCACATTCTAGGTGTATTATTTACTAAATCAGGTTTTGTGTTTTTTAAAAATGCGCCAAGGAATACAAACCAAATTTTCAAATGATAGCCCAGTATTTACTCAAGTTATCGTGTGCACTGTCATCCTCCTAATCCAGTGCGTTATGCGGACCGTTGCTCATTGGACGATTTTTCAGCCAGAGGATATATTCGGCTGTATTGAACGGAGCTTTTCCGATACCGGGCCAACGCGGGAAAGTACCGCTGAGCCACCTTGTCAGGAAGTGGTCGGACGACCAAGATAAACGACACATTATCTAATTTTAATAACGACGATGATAAGGGGAGGACTGAGTTGCAAGCCAGGGATGACAAAACGTATTAAGCGATGCGGTCGGACACGGGGAGCAAGATTAGTGTGTGATAGAATGAACTCCGTGTTGGAAAAGCATACAAAAGAAAACGGAGAGAAGTAGAGTGGAGAAGGGTACGGTGCAGAAGAAGCAAGAGAGCACTGTCGTAGTACCGTGTCACAACTAAGGAATTGTCAAACGCATGGGAGCAGTGGTCGACCCAACAGAAGTGGAGATCGGGGGTATAGCGGTGTGAAGATGATAGCGTGCGACAACATAGCGAGCTTGTGGTGGCTGAAGGAAGTGGTTCCGAACCTCCAAAGGCGACCACGAACGCGCTGTTTGAGCTGGTGGAATAAAGGGCAAATCCCCACGGTACCAAGTGGGGGTGCTACGCACGAAGTTGAAGTATGGATACCATGCGTGATGAAGTCGGGAATCCGAATATACCAACACAGGATTGGAAGGTACTTACGGTATCTCGGCCTACGGAGGATGATCAGTTCTACATTTTCCAGCAAGCCTTGTACACGCAATTTGGCAAAATGTCCAAGGGTATAGGCAAAAAGAAAAAAGGAAAAGAAGTCGATAACATCCTAAACACGCTAAAAGTGGGCGATGTCGAAAAGGTACCTTTCAAAAGCTTAGAGCAATGGGAAGTGGAGGACGCAGACGTCACCACGAGGTGTTTATACGAGGACCAACAGCCAAATGGTACTACGAGTCGCACAGAGGAACACCCAACATAGCATTTACGACCCGGGAAAAGAGGCCCGAGAATACCAATTGTAATTTGCTACAAGTGAGAAAGGGGCCTCGAAAGCCTTAAACCAAAGGAGGAAAAAACAGCCCGTGGTGCTGCGAGTTTTACAGATAAACTTCCAACACAGTAATGTGGCATCGAACGAACTCCTTCTAACCTTGAGGAGGGTTCTCGTTTGATGTGGCACTGATCCGGGAGCCGTGAATCTCATCGGGAGGAAGGTTTCTGTACCAGCGCGTGCGAATTTGTCGTTTACTACGCGCAAACGGAAGGAAGGATGCGAGCTGCAGTCATGGTAAGAAAACAGCGCTGCATTCATATATGCTGCCTAATTACACTACTGCGTATCCTCGCAGTGGTGGCCATTGAGCAGAAGAATAAGCAGGCCCTTATCCTGGTATCCTGCTACATGCCCACTCTGCCGAAGTTGCACCGATGGCGTGAAGGAGTACAGGACGAACGACGAACAGCACGGTTGGTCATAGACGCGGATGCAAACTCGCAGCACAATGAGTGGAAAGGAGGAGACACGAATAAAGAGAAGCGAATCTCTATTATGTTACATCCTGCAAACCAATTTGCAGAAAGCCAAAAAGGTGTCCCGATTACATACATTGGTCCAACATCAGCACTGTTGTAATATTACATTGAGCTGTAAACGTGATATATCTAGGTATATTTGGATGGTTCTTGCAATATCATTCTTCTCCGGTCATGCGTATATCAGTTTCGCGCATCCCTAAAGAGGGTAGAGAAGGGAGGACAGAAACCCTAGGTCAGCGAACTGAACGAATCATAGAAACATTTAGAGATAACAAACTGGGACAAGCCACAAAGAGGTTGCCAATGTGGAGGAACGGAGGAGTCCAATGATTCCCTAACAAGACGCTTATGATTGCATATAAGAGAGCTTGCCATCTAAGAAGACTCAGTGGAAAGCAAAGCCGCCATGGTGAAGCATTGGGCTGAGTTTTATTAGAAGACAGGGAAAAGAAATGTTTATGAATATAAAAGATTGTTGGGGTGTACGTGGCGTTTATCGCCCTCCTCTTTTTCATTGGGTATTTACGGTGATTGTAAGCCCTATCCTGTACTATGGAGTTCTTGTTTGGTGGACAGCCACACAAAAAATAACCTACCTTAAAACAAGTAAAGGTGTCTAAGTTCGGGTTGTAGCCGAACATTATATACTCAGCGTGAGCTTCACTTGCACATTCATTTCAGATAAATTACTTTTCTACATAAACACGTGGCACCGCCCGTTTTAAAAAAAAATTGTCTCCCCATTTCCTCCTACAATAAAACATGATAGTGAAAATGTCATTGATTCAAAACTATTTTTTGCTAAGCAGAGCTATTATTTCGTCTACGACCCTTTTAAAAATCTTTTATATAATAGTGGGCGTGGCTTTAATCGATCTCGTCCATTTTTTCTAGAAATATTCCTGCAATAGGAAAAATCTGTGTACCCAATTTATTATGATCCGTTAATTTTTCTTGAGTTATGGCTCCCGAAAACTAGAAAATTGCTTAGTCATAAAAGGGTCGTTGCCACGCCCATTTTTTTAAATTTGAAGTTTTTCCTATTCGTTGTTACAAATCCACTTGAGAAATGAAATACCCTTGATAAAAAGCTTTTTTTGCAAAGATATATCTTATTTTATTCGTCCACTACCGTTTTGAAAATATTTTATATAAAAGTGGGCGTGGTCCTTAACCGATTTCGTTAATTTTTCTTCAAAGCATTCCTTATAATAAATGCAATCTCTCTTCCGAATTTTGTATGATAGGTGTAACGATTTTTGATTTATGATAGATAATATTGTAAAATTGATTTTATCACAAGTGGGTTGTGCCACGCCCATTATTTATACTCAGTTGAGCAGAGCTCACAGAGTATATTAACTTTGATTGGATAACGGTTGGTTGTACAGGTATAAAGGAATCGAGATAGATTTAGACTTCCATATATCAAAATCATCAGTATCGAAAAAAAAGTTGATTGAGCCATGTCCGTCCGTCCGCCCGTTCGTCTGTCCGTTAACACGATAACTTGAGCAAATTTGGAATGTAGATTCCTGGGCACTCATCTCAGATCGCTATTTAAAATGAACGATATCGGACTATAACCACGCCCACTTTTTCGATATCGAAAATTTCGAAAAAACAAACCGAAAAAATGCGATAATTCATTGCCAAAGACGGATAAAGCTATGAAACTTGGTATATGGGTTGACGTTATGACGCAGAATAGAAAATTAGTAAGATTTTGGACAACGGGCGTGGCACCGCCCACTTTTACAAGAAGGTAATTTAAAAGTTTTGCAAGCTGTAATTTGGCAGTCGTTGAAGATATCATGATGAAATTTGGCAGGCACATTACTACTATTACTATATATGCGCGAAATAAAAATTAGCAAAATTGGATGAAGAACACGCCCACTTTTTAAAAAAAAATTTTTTTTAATTCAAATTTTAACAAAAAATTTAATATCTTTACTGTATGTAAGTAAATTAAGTCAAAATTTAACTCCAGTAATGATATGATACAACAAAATACAAAAATAAAGAAAAAATTCAAAATGGGCGTGGCTTCGCCCATATCGTACAACACACACCCCCTGGTCCACCTTTATGGCGATATCTCGAAAAGGCGATCCACCTATAGAACTAATGCCCACTTCCCTATTTAAAATGCTCAGTAACACCTTTCGTTTGATACCCATATCGTACAAACACATCTAGAGTCACCCCTGGCCCACCTTAATGGCGATATCTCGAAAAGGCGTCCACCGATAGACCTAAGAACCCACTTCCTCTTAAAATGCTCAGTAACACCTTTCATTTGATACCCATATCATACAAACAAATTCTAGAGTCAGACTTGGTCCACCTTTATGGCGATTTCCCTAAATGGCGTCCATCCATAGAACTATGGCCTACTCTCTCTTAAAATACTCCTTAATACCTTCCGTTTGATGCACATGTCATACAACCACATTCCAGGGTTACCCTAGGTTCATTTTCCTACATGGTGATTTTCTTTATTTTGTCTCCATAACTCTCGACTGAGTATGTAATGTTCGGTTACACCCGAACTTAGCCTTCCTTACTTGTTTTTTTTTAACTTTTATCAAGAATCTCAACTTCAGTCCACACGTCAAATTTCAACGTTCTAGGTGTATTATTTTCTAAATAATAAGGGTTTTTTTGTGTTTTCCAAAATGTTATATATATAAAAAGTGGGCGTGGTTATCATCCGATTTGCTCATTTTCAATAGCAATCTATTCTGGGTCCAGATAAGATCGTGTTAACGGACAGACGGACGGACATGGCTCAATCAAATTTTTTTTCGACACTGATGATTTGATATGTGAAGTCTATATCTATCTCGATTCCTTTATAACCTGTACAACCACCGTTATCACAATCAAAGTTAATATACTCTGTGTGCAAAGCACGCTGAGTATAAAAATTAGAGGGGTTTATGCAGGCAATCAATGCTTGGCATTACGGGAGCCATGACAATAAACCTGTCGGCTGCTCTGTATGCCATTCTGCACATTCCACTAGCAGACCTGGTAGCAAAGAACATAGCATTAATAACTCCAACGAGACTCAGTGCCTCGGGGCAGCTTGAGCACACACCATACGATATAGCGTAATCAATTACAGGACGAACAGACTACCAGTTCCCTATATGCGCTTCATGTGTGCTTTTTAAGCCACAATAGAGGTCGATGGTTGGCGCAAGGGTGTTCAAACGGCGGACGAAGCGATACATGTCTACAAAGATGGTTTCACACTAGTGGAAGGAGTAGGGTTCCTGCGGTATACTGTGAAATAAACAGATCCTCTAAGCTGCCAGATCACTGTAGCGAAGCGGAAGTATTAGCCGTTACCTAAGCAGTAGAAACACTGGAAGAGAATACATTAAATTGCAACCATGTTAGCTCTTATATTGACAGCCAAGCAGCAATTAAGACAATAATCTCGCAAGAATCGGGACGGGGAATGCATACATCTATATTGTGTCCCAGGCTTTATGGGAAAATATTGGAATGAAAAAGCGGATAAATTAGCTAAAAATGGCGCACCTCATGAAGCTTGCTCCGTAGACATCCCAACTAGACTGGGCGAGATTAAGCGAATGCGAGAGGTGCACATGATCGACCAAGCGGGAAAGGCGTGGGTCCTGTAAAGTGTCGAAGATTATTGTCTGACAACCTTAGACTAACGAAGTTCCTTCTATCATTAGAAACAGAGAACTGTAGACGCACGAGGGATATTCTGACTGGAAACTAACTTCTGGTGTCACGTGCCTTTAATTTAAGCTTGGTCAGCGAGAGCAATGGTGCAAGAAGTGCGGGTGGAGGAGGAAAACGATCGAGCACGTTTTGCGCTCGTGCCCTGCGCTTGCCAGTCTAAGACTCAGCTATTAGGAGGGATACAGCTGTCAGATCTAGAAGCAGCAAAAGGCATAGGCTCTAGAAACTTCTAGTATTTGCGAATAGGACAGGGTTATTTTATAAAATAGGTCCTGTTTTTTGATAGGGTTTTTCAGTTTGGCCGTTAAATAAACTTCAAGTAACACTACGAACTTATTTAGTCTATGTGAAGTCATCATGGACCGGCCAGTCAATCCTAACCTAAATTGAGCACTGCCTTCCATATGTTCTACAGTGCCGAGATTTTGTATAGACAACATAATTGCAGAGTCCCTAGGTCTCTAAAAAACTTTAGATTTTTGAACCACCCTAATGTGTACATACATATGTATTTACAGTTAAACTATTGTTTGATACCATGATCGTATATTTAATGATTAAATACGGAAATACACATATCCCACTTATTAAGTTCTATTTGTTTCCAAACTAGTCACATGATCTATTGTATATACTGCCATAAAACCAGAGTTGGAACACTGCTCGAATACAACGGTACAATGGGTTAAACTGATGACGTGCACATACAACGCGACTTTAGATTGCCTGCAGATAGTTGCCCCAGACCTTTATAATAATAACAAGTAAAGGTGTCTAAGTTCGGGTGTAACCGAACATTATATACTCAGCGTGAGCTTCAATTGAGGGATGTGTGGAATAATGGTATAAGTCGAGTTTATACCGTTTTTTCCATAAATCAACTAATACATACCATATTATAATAGTGATATTTAGCAAAGATATTAGCTTCATTTATGGAAAAACGGTATAACTCTCTAATAAAATTTTGCAGTAGCGAAGCACCGAAATGGTATGAATATATATTGAATGTCGTAGACCAGAAAGAACTGAAAAATAAAAGAATTGAAGTGGTTTCAAAATCGACTACGCAGACAGAGAACTCCATTGTTTAAAAATAGAAAAAGTTTAGTAGTAAAAAAATTGCTAAAAATAACAAACGGAAATAACAAATAGTTTTAAGGACATCTAAATAATAGAATATAATGTATTTAACAATGATTATTAATGTATCTAAAATTTTGTTTAATAAAGTATCTTAATCAAAATATTTGATATTCGATCTATGGAATAACGGCATAACTCAAAAAGAAAAATCATCAATAATAATAAAATTATGTGTATATAAAATTTATTACTTTTTCTTATCACAGAATCATACTATCTAAAGTCTTACCAAGTAGGATTATTATAAATTTATTTTTACCTGTATTGTTAAGTTTTTTCACTTTTCTCAAAAGGTTTATTTTTGAGTTATACCGTTATTCCCACACATCCCCACAATTGTAAATTTCATTTCAGATAAATTAATTTTCTACATAACACGTGGCACCGCCCGTTTAAATAAAATGAGTCCACATTTTCCTCTTACAATAAAACTTGATACGTGAAATATCTTTGATTCAAAACAATTTTTTGCTAACTTATAGCTTATTATTCTAGCCTACGACCCTTTTAAACTTGTTTTATATCGAAGATGCCGTGGTCTTTAAACGATCCCGTCCATTTTCTACAGAAATATTTTCTGCTATAAGGAAAATATGTGTATACAATTTCATTACGATCCGTTAATTTTTCTTCGAGTTATGACTACCGAAACATAGAAAATTGCTTAGTCATAAAAGGGGTCGGTGCCACAGCCTTTTTTTTAATTTGAAACTATTTATTGTTATAAATCCACTTGGGAAATGAAATACCATTGATATAAAGCTCTTATTTTGCAAAAGATATAACTTATTTTATTCGTCCACGACCCATTCTAAAAATCTTTTATATAAAAGTGTTCGTGGTCCTTAACCGATTTCGTTAATTTTTCTTCAAAGCATTCCTTATAGTAAGCAACCTATCTGCCAATTTTGTTACGATAGGTTTTAACGATATTTGATTTATGGTTAATAATATTTGTAAAATTGATTTTATCACAAGTGCGGTTTAAAAATGTTTATCGAGAGTCTCAATATCAGTCCACATGCCAAATTCAACATTCTAGGTGTATTATTTACTAAATTATCAGGTTTGTTGTGTTTTTCCAAAATTTTATATATAAAAAAGTGGGCGTGGTTATCATCCGATTTCGCTCATTTTCAATACCAATCTATTCTGAGTCCAGATAAGCACGTGTACCAAATTTGGTGAAGATATCTCAATACTTACTCAAGTTATCGTGCTAACGGACGGACGGACGGACGGACGTACATGGCTCAATCAAATTTTTTTTCGATACTGATAATTTTGATATATGGAAGTCTATATCTATCATCGATCCCTTTATACCTGTACAACCAACCGTTATCCAATCAAATTAATATACTCTTTGTGCAAATCACGATGAGTATAAAAATTACGTTATATACTGTGGACATTTAAAAAACAAACTACATTCAAATTTATAAAGAATTTATTTTGAAAATTAAGATCGCGGGGGGTTTTTTGTTTGTCTTTACATTATTCCTACTTCTATTCTGGTTCTTGCCAATTGATATTCACAGCACTGCGACAACTATTGCAGAATGCATGTGAAAATTGGACTTATTTGATGGCAAAGAGAGTGGGTGAGTTGGCTGCTGAGATCTCGGATTTAAAGAGCAGCTTCAGCAGTCTGCAGTCCAGAGTACAAGCAGCGGAAAGTGAATGCAGTCAGCTTCGATCTGATGTCAACTCATTTAAAGGCTCAGTTGAATGAATGCCAAAACAATGCCGTGCTATCTGATGTGCTGGTAAGTGGAGTCCCCCAAACAGCAAACGAAGATATGGGCGAAATGTCTTCACAAAAATATATAACATGTACTGCAACTAAAAAAACAGAGAAAACTTACTTCTGTTTTCTCTATACGTGGAGATGTATATGTGCGTACACGTCAACAAGGTGAAGCAGTGAAAATCAGTGACAAAGAGAGCGCTGATCGAATTGCTGATAAGCGAGCAATGACAACAACAATGCATACTTAGATTTGCAATGCATGCTTTATGCGTATTAGTTTTTAGTTTATTTCCATTTTATATTGTTCTTTTATTTTTTCTACTTCCCCCTCTTACTGCTTTGCTTGATCTCATCTTGCTTCGTTGCTATGAGTTTGGTTAACTTGACCAATAATTGACTGACAGTGGACATGTGCGATGCATTTTGAGTCAAATTTGTAAAAGTCATAACAGATTAAATATGTGCCACTTAAATGTGCGGAGTCTTACGACTCAGAAACTTGATTACCTTTCGTATTTATTGGCGATCAAAATATTCATTTAATTTGCCTTACGGAAACCTGGTCAATCCAACGTTAATGATGATTCTTATTCTATAAATAAATATGTACTGCTGAGGAATGACAGAAAAGATAACATTCGTGGTGGTGGTGTTGCAATTTAGAAGTTTTAAATCCAAAAGTGGTTTATCGTTCAGAGCATGCAAACGAGTTTGAATGTATTTTTATTGAAATAGGCGATGCCAGTACAAAATGTTTTGTGGCGTGTGTTTATAACCCCAATAGGTCTAACGATTTAACCACACCTTTTTCACAAAATTACAGAGTTTTCTTTAAATTATGACCACGTCATTATTTGTGGAGATTTTAACGTAGATCTGCTTAACTGTGATTCCCGTAGTAAAAGTATTATTAATAATTTTCAGGCGTGTGACTTAAAAATTATAAATAAATTTGCAACCCGTTTTGCTCCTAATAGTAAGCCTAGTTTGCTAGATTTAATGTGTGTTAACAATATAAATTATATCAATCATACTGACCAGCTACCGATGGATGGTATCTCTGACCATGAAATGCTCTTCTTGTGCTATGATTTGAAATTTAATACAGCAGAGCTCGAATCTGTAATAACCTACAGAAATTACAAAGTGTTAATATGGAACTTCTTAATGAAGAAGGCTCTCGTCTTGATTGGAGTGGTTGCTTGTCCATTTCAAATTTGGACGTGAAGTTAAAATATTTTAATAACCTTGTTTGGTACCTTCTCGATAGATTTGTTCCGCTAAAATCTTTTAAAATCCAGGGCCATAAAAAGCCCTGGTTCACACCGGAGGTTTCGAAAACACATAAAAAAACGTGAGAGGGCTTACAGGGAATGGAAGAGATATCGCGATGATAAGCACTGGGAAGATTACCGCCTTCTGAGAAATCAAGCTACCCTTTTCATTCGGAATGCTAAAGTAGCATACCTGAATATTAAATTTAATACAAATTTGCCAACGAGAATGCTCTGGAAAAATCTTCGATCTTTTGGAGTCTGTAAAAAGCATAACATGAATGCAGCCACGACCCAAATGTTATGAACTCGTATTTCTTGTGTGGTAATACAAAACAATATTGAAAAAAATAATGATGTGGATAAGAAAGATATCGATGATAGAATCGCTGTAACCTGCGTAGACAGAAGACTGGATATAAGTGCCTTTGATTTTTCAGTGGTCACCGAAAGCGATGTGCTGGATGCTATTTTTGCTATAAAGTCTAATGCCGTGGGAATTGACGGTATTAGCATACGATTTATAAAACTTATTCTACCTTACGCCACCGCTTCGCTAACACATATCTTTAATTTCTCAATTATGTCCAGTAGGTTTCCTAATCAATGGAAAATTGCAAATATTATTCCGGCTCGTAAAATGAGGTCTCCGTGTTCTACAAAGAATTTAGACCAATAAGTCATTACCTCCTTATCTAAGGTGTTTGAGAAGCTATAAGCAATGCAAATAACTCACCATATATATAAAAATAATTTGCTATCCGAAGTCAGTCGGGATTTAGAAGGGGGCATAGTTGTGCACCATCTATGCTTAAGATTCTTGAAGATATACGTCCGGCCTTTGACAATAATGAACTTACCGTGCTCGTGCTTTTGGATTTCTCAAGAGCTTTTGACATGGTTGATTTTGAAGTACTAATTCACAAACTTGAAACTAGTTTTAATTTCAGCCCATATGCCATAAAGTTAGTGCAAAGCTACCTCTGTAACCGGTTTCAACAAGTAAAATGTGCTGATAAAGTCTCAAATTTAATTCCATAAAAGCTGGTGTTCCGCAGGATCTATCCTAGGCCCAATACTCTTTACGCTTTTTATTAATGACATAGTCGCCTGTTGTCGCAATGCCTCCATTCATCTTTATGCCGATGATACTCAAATATGTCTCGTCATGCTTTCGAAGACATCAAGATAAAACGCATAAGAGAGTGGGCTCAATTAATAAAATATCTCTTAATGCAACTAAATCAAAGGCAATAGCAATATCGAACGCCCGTATGACTTAAACAACCTTCCTGAAATTATGCTTAATGGAGACAAAATATCCTTTCACGATGTGGTTACCAATTTAGGATTTAAAATCAACTCCACTCTGACTTGTGTTGATCATATGAACCTTGTCATTGGTAAAAATTTTAGGTCTCTACGAAGTTTATACAGAACTGCCTATTTGTTGCCGCGAGACACCAAGATGAAGCTGGTGAAATCCACCTTACTTATTTAAAAAAACTAAAGTTGTGTCAGTCTACTCGAATTAGGAATCTTTTGGTTCCGAACTTTAGGTACTCATCATCATGCAGAATGTTCTTTGTTAGTTCAATCCGTCTATGGAACTCACTTCCATCTAAGATAAAAGCTATACGAAAAAGCAGGATGCAGTAATAACTTTCCTCAGCTCTTAACTTATCCTAAACGATAGTTCGATCTTTGATTCTTAATCTGTGTACCGAAAATGTTTTTGTGTTAAAATGTATAATGCTATTTTTAAGATATTAATGTTATTAGTATTACTATGGTTTTCTTTGTATTATTTCTTTGGAATTATATTATATGTGTCATATTTCCTTTGTAATCTTCAAGACTGATTGATGTACTACCTAAAAGACTTTAGTCTTACTTGTAAAAATTGTTTATACAAATAAATAAATAAATAAATAAATATGATGCCATAGTGTACTATGTTTATTGACAATTTTCCCCGTGCTCTGGCATGTATTACCATTTTTGTTGTTATATCAGCCTACTGATTTGTAAGATCGCGGGTTTGAATCGAGTTCAAGGCCTAACAATAATTATTTAATCATTATCATTGTTATGATAAGTTTTTCTTAATTGAAAAAATTATTAAATTAGAATAGAGGAAAGAAAAAATTAGACAACTGCCAAAGCTCGTTGTATAGATCCATTTCGGGAACTGCAAAAAAAAATATTTTTTTTTCTTCTATTCTAATTTAATAATTTTTTCAACTAAGAAAAAATTTATCATAACAATAATAATGATTAAATAATTATTGTCAGGCCTCGAGCTCTATTCAAACCCGCGATCTTACAAATCAGTGAGGCCGATATAACAACAAAAATTATTTGAAAATTTTTACTTATTCGCGTCTAAACCAAGCAAAAATGCAACAGTGCGCCGTGGTGTGATGGTAGCTTTCTCCGCCTACCACACCGACGATCCTGGGTTCACGCCCCGGGCAAAGCAACATCAAAATCTTAGAAACAAGTTTTTTCAATTTCCAGAAAATGTTTCTAAGCGGGGTCGCCCCTCGGCAGTGTCTGAAAAGCTTTCAGGGAAAATGCATCTGTATGGCAGATGCCGTTAGGAGCCGGCATAAAGCAAATAGTTCTCGTGTCGCCAATTTGTAGGAAAAATTAAAAAGGAGCACGACTCAAATTGAGAGAGCAGCTCGGCCTATAATCTATTCGGAGGTTATCGTGCCTTGCATATATTTTTTATTTTTTACATAACTTGTACCTAATGGTGATTCTCTAATTGGACTAAAATGTAAGATTCCATCCGTGCTTTCCCCACGTCGCCAATAAAATGAGTACAACAAAAGCTGAACTTCCATTTATAAATGAGTGAGTAAAATACTGCACATTGAAACTTATCCCTAACGTGTAACATGGTAACAACAGCTTAATTTAAAACCTAGCAATGACAGAAGTCAAAAGAAAGAGACCGCTAAGAAAACCCTCTAGCCAAGTGTATGGCATGGGCTTAAGATTCGGTCTTAAGCAACAATCCTACGAAGCCTGCATATAACAATCCGCTGTCTTGGTACTTTAATGACTACAAGTCCTTAAAAAGTGAAACCACACCAGTCGTGTACCACAACTCTTCAAGGAACCACCTTCAGGTTTTTCAAACGAACAATGGAAAAGAGAATCAACACACGTCACCTCTTCGTTGATTTTATAGCCGCCTTCAACAGTACGACAAAGAGCTGTCTATATGCCGCGATATCTGAATTTTGCTTCCCCGTAGAACTTATACGGCTGTGCAAAATGACGTTGAGCAAAACCATCAGCTCAGTCAGAATTGGGAAGGACCTCTCCGAGCTCCGACTAAACGAGGTTTGAGACAGCGTGACCCCCTATCGTGCTATTTTTTTAGTTCGACGCTGGACAATCTTATCTTATTAATTTTATAAATATGAAATTTTGGATGTTCGGATATTTGGATGTTTGGATTTTTGGATGTCCAGACGTTTGTTTTTGTGACTCAATTACGCCAGAACGGCTACACAGATTTTGATGAAATTAGGGAAACAGATAGATAATAGTTTACTGGCTTAAAATTTTTCGAAGATGGAACAATTACTTTAATTATTTTTTACACATTATAAATTTAATTATACTGACCCTTACCAATATTACAAACTCAATTGGTCAAATAAGTCGAAGGCTTACAAAGTGAGCGGTGACCACCTCCCCCCTCCTTCTCCACTTCTGGTGCAAAATCTATACATTTTTATAACTAAAAATATTTTCTCCTAAATAAATAAAGTTTGGTATCTGGTACATACAGATCGAGATCTAAACAATTTTGGAAAACGATCTGTGGTCTCTCCTTCTCCTTCCGCCATCCTCCCTCCATCAATTGCTTTTATTAACACGCTTTTATTAGCTTAAAATGTATGATTGTTTGTTGTTTGTTTGCTTCACCTAATTTCTGTATGGTTTTCGGATTCCATCCGGGGTCATTTTGGGACCCTTCCGGGGTTATTTCTGTATGGTATTCGGGATCCGTCCGGGGTTCCGTCGGTTTCGTTTCGTGACTATTTCTGGATTATTTTAGGATCATTTGGGAACCTTTGGAGATTATTTGCGGATGGTTTTAAGGTCCGTCCGGGATCCCGATGAGACTATTTCGGGATAATTTGGCGACCCTTCCGGATAATTTCTGGATGGTTTTCGGGATCCATTCGGGATCCCGACGGGGTCCTTTGGGTACTATTTCGGTATAATTTTGGGATACCTACAGGCACCATGTCTGGATTATATTCGAGATCCCTCCGGGATCTCATCGGGGTCATTTTGGTAGATTAAACTGCGGATATTGTGATATAGGTGATCCTTTTTCTGCTATACTTCATGATTTCAAAAACGGCTCCTTTTTGTTGGTTCAGTTGGAACTTGTTTTCGCCAGCCTCTACAAACTGCAGTCACAATCTTTTATTATGAATATGTTAAGATCTTGTTTAACAACTCTTTCGACGATGTTATTGATCACTTTAATTAATTAACTACATTTCTCGCCTCTTTTTTAACTCTGGCTCCTGCTCTCATTAACTTGGGTGTTTGTTTGTAAAACTTTGCTAATATTTAGCTTAATAAACAACAGCATTGTTCCAGTATTAGCAAAGTCTGCCAATTTACATTCATCAATTGGAATTAGCTCAACCATCCTTAGCGATGCAGTGATGGGCATCTTATTCACAGGGTTCACTTTGTTTTCGTAGTTCGCTTTCTTGGAAAAAAGGTGATAATCCGACCAGTTCGTCGAATTCATATGCTTAGCCATCCTGCGAGTATGATATATAGGTCCAGGTGCTCTCCAGTGAACTTATTATTATGGTTGCCCAAACACCAACATCGTCAGTTCAATAAGTTCGAGGTAGTCATCCCGAGACTGGCCTTTCCTACCAAGATGATGTGCAATGAATTCCTGCATTATTTCTTTCTAAACTCAGCTTCTCCGGGAGAAAAAATTGTGGTATGTGGTCTGATAGAACAATTTTTTTCTAAGATTCTTTAACCTTTTAAATTTGGGAGTTTGACGTGAACCTGAAGGTCCCGACATAATGTGATACTATTGACATTATGTGATGGACACACGGCAATCATAGAATTTCATTCTGCAGCTGTTTTTCAATGAAAATGTATTCACCACTCTTGTACCATTATTGTAGGCTGTGATATCATCGCCCGTACCAATTATTTTATCGTCGAGAACCATGTCATAATAGTTTAAAGTACTGCATCTCCAGTTTCCAAACATGTTGCTGAACCCAGTTTGGCACCCTAGCAATTTCTCATTTCCATGATATAAGGAAACTAGTACTGGTAGCCTATATACATATTGTGAACTTAAAATATCAGGCAAGATTTTGCTGTCTCAATTAACGAAATTGGTTCTTTGATATCTTCTAGGTAAGACATCACCTCTGTCGAAATTTGCGCCGTGCTGCTTCTCGTTACGTAGTTATTGAACTTCTTGAAAGCGGCAATGCTGCCTGATCATGGTCAATTACGGGGGCAATAGGAATAATAAGCCTTACAGCCTCACGATCGGAAATTTAATTCCAGTCTAAAGTCCTTACCAAAGTCATGTCAAAAATGATGCTCTAAGCCGTTGGTTCTGAAACATCTTCGTTCTTGCTTAATAAACCTTTTTCAAATTGTTTTTTGGAAGAAAGTTCATATAAATCATCATCAGTACCATTTTCTGCACCCTTTTTGGCACTTGCACTATCGTCTAAGTCAACATCGTGTGGATTAATAGAAAAAGTCGTAGATTTTGCAGCAGGATTCGGCATTTATATTTGCTTTTCTCCTTTTTCAAATCTTTCTAGTGCTCTATCTTGCTTTTTAATATACTCTTTTTTTCTTGAGATGAAACGATCATTTTTCTCTCAGTTCTTTGGTCAATTGAGCTTAACTTTTTCTAGTATTTTAATCGAACCCTTCGTATATTTATTCTGAACAAGGGCTTTGCTCCAAACTTTATATTTTAAGCTTTGTAACAAATGTAAAATTCAGTAATTTTATGCTGAAAATTCTTAAAATGCTTAACTTCTGATTCCTGAAAACAACAAAAACCTTCTAAAATTAAGTTTTACAGAACTGCCTTCCATATGTTCTACAACTTTAGATTTTTGAACCACCCTAATACATATTTGTATTTTCACAGTTGAACTATTGTGTTGATACCGTGATCGTATATTTAATGATTAAATACGGAAAAGTACACATACCCCACTAATTCAGTTCTATTTGTTTCCAAACTTATGATCTATTGTATTCTGACATAAAACCAGAGTTGGAACACTGCTCGAAGTTAAGTGGGCTAACATATTTAACATCTTGTGTTAATTATAAGTGAGGCGTTAATTTGTTAGGGATTTAAGGGTCTGTTCACCTATGACATATTCATAAAATGTAATGATTACTAGCCGGCCTTTATAGGAGTATAGAAATTCAATGGTAAAGTGGGTTTGAACTGATGATCTGCACCAACAAGGCAATTTAGAATGGCTGCAGAGAGTTGCTCCCAGACTCTCAAGGACATGAAGGCGGTGGACAGAGCACCGATACCCACCATACCATAGGCCAAGATTTGGATTCAACGTGTGGTGAAGTCAGAGGATATACCGGATTGGAAGGTGTTACATGTATCTCGAGCATCGGAGGGGGCCAGAACTTCATCCTCCATATTAATAAGGAATTAGAGGATGCGTTGCACTCACAGCTAGGGAGAATGTTCTCAGAAAGAGTAGTCCTAAGGACAATAACCCTAATACGCTAAAAGCAGTGGACGTAGAAAAGGACCCCGATAATCTGAAATTAGCGAAAACTGACGAGGACATGGGCGTAGTGGAGCATCTCGTTATGGGCAATGGCCCATAACATGGCATCCCACCAGTATATTTCCAAAGGTGTGTGGATAAGAACAGAGGGCGGTTTGTCATGGGCGCAGATACGAATGTGCGTATGGGGAGGGGTATATTTTATACAGAGTAGTCTACAGGTGGCTTTCAGGGGTAACGTATCTTCATATGTTGTGCCAACGTCCAGTAATGTGCTTGATATCACATTGAGGTCTGAGCATGGTATATAGGATATACATTGAAAGTCGTTGGCAAACCATCCTTTTCAGATCATATATCAGCTTGTCCCCCTAAAAAGATTAGAGGAGGGGGATACCTTAATAAGCCCTAAAACGACAGACTGGAATAAATTCCATAAATGTGTCGCAGGAAGACTGGGGCTACCTCAAGACCAGATGTCAATAAAGAACGTGAAGCCATAACCAGAGGTAAAAATATAAGGAAGCTGAGTGCGCTGATTACTTTGGACATTAGAAATGCTTTTAATAACCGCGAACTGCATGCAGATAATGATAGCGCTACGAAACTTTGGCACACCTGCTTACCTGCTCAGAATAATTGGTAGCTATTTTAGCGAGCGCCGTGATGTGATATTAGCATGCTCCGCCTACCACACCAAGGATCCTGGGTTCACGCCCCGGGCAAAGCAACATCTAAATTTTAGATACAAGTTTTTTCAATTTGTACGAAAAACAAATAAGAAAGTCTAAGTTCGGGAGAAAGCGAACATAAAGTACCCAGCTGTGTATGTTGTTGGTTATTATTGGTTTGGTTATTACATGTGTGTTGGTTAGGGCCTTTGTCATTAGGGTGACGATATGGGTATCAATCAATATGTACGAGGGTAATTATTTAAAAATCCACTTAGGTTTAGGTGTACTGACCTAAATTTGTACGCTAGAATGTGTTTATGCAATATAGGTGTCAAACGAGGACATAAATATAGGGTGCTTTACTTCAATACCTCATATTTTTCTCTACGGGGATATGTAAAAGTGAGCGTGGTTTCCAATCGATTTGCTTAATTTTTGGCACGAATATACTCTATATGTCACAAAAGTACGCTACTCTTCCTAAATACAATTTATGTTTAAACTTGGGAGCAATCGTCCTCTAGAGACAACACGAAGTGTTTACCCCAAATGGAGCGGCCCACTAACAACAAATATTTAATCTATTTATGTAAGTGAATTTTGTTTTGATGGCTTCATATTAGTGAAAAATCTTATTTATATAGCTTTTTTCGTTAGCGAAATATATCTTTTCAAATTTTGCAGACACATTCTCAGAGCTAATGTAAAAAAGCAGGAGTGGCTTTCAGGCGATTTTGCTCATTTTCAAAGCAAACTGTTGTAGCTGTGAAAAAAAGTTATGCCAAATTTCGTTCGGATTAGGAGATTTTTGTTCTACTTATGACATTAAAATATTTGGGAATTGTAACAGAAAAAGGGGAGGGTTAAGTACCACTACTGAGATAGAATATCAGTCAAATTTAGTTAGGTAGGTTGGAACTGGCCGATCATGAGGACCTCGCATAGACTGATTGAGTCCGTAGTGTTACCAGAAGTTTGTTTTAAATGACCAAACTGAAAACCCCTATCAAAAACCAGAACCTTTATAACTCCGTCCTCTTGGCAAATACTAGAAGCTTCCTAGGAGTTAAGCCACTTGCTGCTTCTAGATCTGGCAGCTGTATCACTCCTAATAGCTGGAGTCTTAGCCTGGCAAGTGCAGGGCACGAGCACAGAACGTGCTCGATCGTTTCCTCCTCCAACCCGCACATCCTACATCTGCTGTCACTGACCAAGCCTAATTTAAAGGCATGTGACGCCAGAAGGCAGTGTCCAGTCAGAATACCCGTCATGAGTCTACAGTCCTCTCTTTTAATGATAGAAGCAACTGTGTTAGTCTAAGGTTGTAAGACCTACACATAATATTCGACACTTTACAGCCCCGCACTTGAACCCACGCCTTTCCCGCTTGGTCGATCATGCGCACCTCTCGCTTTCGCTTAATCTCGCCCAATCTAATTGGGACATCTACGGAGCAAGCTTCAAGGATGCGCCCTTTTTAGCTAGTTCGTCCGCTTTTTCATTCCCAACTATTCCCATACGCCCTGGGACCCAATATAGATGTATGCTTCTCCCTGTCCCGATTCTCTCCAGAGACTGCTTACACTCTAACACGCATTTAGATGCTGTGCTATGCGAGATTATTGCCTTAATTGCTGCTTGACTATCAATATAAAAGTTAACACGGTTGCAGCTTAAGCTATTCTCCTCCAGGGTTTCTACGCTTTGGTAACGGCTAATATTTCCGCTTGGAAAACGCTACAGTAATCCGGCAGCCTGTAGGATCTGCTTATTTCCGGATCAGCGCAGTATACCGCAGACCCTACTGCTTCCATTAATTGGAACCATCGGTGTACACATGTATCGCCTCGTCCGCCATTTGCGCACCCTTGCGCCAACCGTCCACCTCTATTGTGGCCTTAAGATCTCCCTCGAAGCGCAGATAGGGAATCATGTAGTCTGTTCGTCTTGTGATTGATGACGCTATACTACTATGGCCATATGGTCGGCACTCAAGCTGCCCCGAAGCACCGAGCCTGGTGGCGGTCATTAACAGTTGTTCTTTGCTACCAGGTCTACAGGTGGGATGTGCAGACATTTAGTTAAATACCATATATTTATTGCAAACTTGGTAAGGTTAGACCTTTAGGAAAAGTTAGCGTGGTCTTTAACTGATTTTGATTATCTTCATCTCAGTCTACATAATTTGGCAACGATAGTATCTCTGCCAAATTTCAATGTAATATCTTAACGGCTTTTGATTTACGGCTTGTTAAACTTCCAAATTTCCTTCTTCTAAATCTGGTGCCACGCCCATACTCCAAAATTTTTTGAATTTTGTTTTGCCTCATAAAACCCTGGTTAGATTGTTCTAAATTTTCGATATCGAAAAAAGTGAGCATGGTTATCGTCCGATTTCGTTATTTTCAACACCAATATATTCTAAGTCCAGATAAGACCTAGGGTAAGATATCCGAATATTACGAACGGACCTAGCTTAGTCAGTTTGTTTTTTTCGATACTGATGATTTGATAAACGGAAGTCTACATTTATCTCGATCCTTTATACCTGTACAACTAAGAGTTATCCAATCAAAGTTGTAGTACCCTGTGTACAAGTACAGCTGGGTATAATTAAAAGGAGTACGACGCAAATTGGAAAGGAAGCTCGGCTTAAAATCTCTTCGGAGGTTATCGCGGTGTGCAACAAATCGTCCTCCCGAGACACCCAAATTGTCGACTTTGCAGATGATATTGTCGTAGTAGCAGTAGCCGCGAAACTGTATAATAGATAATAAAGTAATGGCTGACGAACATGTGACTGGGAATGACTAGAAGTAAGACAAAAGTGATGTTGGTGACCTCAAATCGGACTTTGGACGAGTTAGTTACCGTAGGAGATTATAAAATAAAGTCAAAACCTTTCTTGAAATATTAAGGAGTAAACACTGACTCAAAACTAGCTATTATGTAGCACATAAGGGCAGTGGGGGAGAAAGTAGTGGAACCCTAACGGGAATAATGCCCAACATCAGCGGCATGGGCGAAGCTACCCGTCAGCTTTTATCCAAGGTAACAGATCGATAATATTATCTGCAGCACCTGCATGGAACGGATATAAAATGACCAAAAATATATACTAGCAGCCTACCGTATTACTGCTATACGAATAGCATTTGTTTATCGATCGGTGTCCGACGACGCGATCTTAGTTTTATCTCGAAATGGCCGATCTGTATGGCATTGTAATCGGCTGACCATTTGAATATGCCAAGAAAAGCGCAAGGCCTCGAACATTAGTTAAGTGGCAAGAATTGAGGAAAGGGCGCTGAACCTTATATTAGTTCGGAATTTAGTTTCCCGGATATGCAAAGACATACAATAATGGAATGCGGTGAGTAATATGGCATTTCTAGTGACGACGCGATTGATACGTGCCCTAAAGGGAGCGCAGATAACTGCGCATGAGAAGCAGTGGTAAATCGCCCATTAGTTGCCCTGAGCCATTTCTTTACTTCACATGGCGCCATTGATTTTCCTTTGAATCTTCTCAGAGGACAAGTTATGTTGTACGCATCTGTCAGCGCTTTTTGTAATAGGTTGCTGCACTCCTCTAGCCTCTATTCGATGATAAGATAACCTCTGTTGGTTGTCCAAGTATTCTCATGTTGTTTTATCACCATGACTGCAGCTTTAAACCTGCTTTCAGCTTTGCATAGCAAACGGAGCCTCCGCGCGCTGAGTATGGAAACCTTTCCTCAAAATGTGTATCAGAGCCACATAAAATAAACTCCCCTCACTTTACTGTGCTCAATGGTTTATCTATAAGACTCGCAGCGCGATCAAGCTGTTTGTCTTTACATATTTCCCACCACTGCGCTCGCGCAGTGGATTTGCCGTTGATTTCAGGCTATGGAGAGCCGTCACCGCCTTCTCTGCTGGTAGCGTCTTATGGTTATATTTACGACTACGTCGCATGGTTGAAGAATTTTTCCGCGTTCAACCTTGCGCCTTCATGTTTTTGAAGGTCCGGAGCAGTTATCTGCAGGTATTCTAAAGTGGCGTTGTTGGTGCAGGTCATCAGTTTAAAACCCATTGTACCACTGAATGTCTAAACTCCTATACAAGTTGTCTAGTAATCATAAAATTTATTTATATGTGAAAGATGAACAGACCTTTAAATCCATAACAAATTAACGTCTCGCTTATACTTAACGCAAGATCTGGATTTCTTAGCCCACTTACTCGGTGTGTTCCAACTATGGATTATGGCAGTAAACAATAGATCAAATAATTTGTTTGGGAACAAATAGAACTTTATAAGTGGGATGTGTGTATTTCCGTATTTATCATTAAATATGCGATCATGGTATCAATAACAAGTTCAACTGTGAAAATACATATATATATATATATATATTAGGGTGGTTAAAAAATCTACAGTTCTTTAGAGACCTAGGGACTCTGCAATTATGTTGTCTATGCAATATCTCAGCACTGTGGAACATATGGAAGGCAGTGCTCAATAAGGTTTAGGTTAGGATTGACTGGCCGGCCCCTGATGACCTCACATAGACTGAATAATTCCGTAGTGTTACTTGAAGATTATTTAAGAACCAAACTGAAAAACCCTATCAAAAACCAGGACCTATCTTATGAAAACAGCCCTTCCTCTTCGCAATACTAGAGCTTTCCAGGACCTATGCACTTGCTGCTTTTCTGATAGCTGTATCACTCCTAATAGCTGGAGTCTTAGCCTTCAAGTGCAGGGTACGAGCACAAAATATGCTCAATCTTTTCCTCCCCCAAACCGCACTGCTTCATCACTGCTATCACAGAATAAGCTTGTTTTAAAGGCATATGAAACCAGTATCCAGTGCCCAGATAGAATACCCGTCGTGAGTCTACAGTCCTATCTTTTAATGATATAAGCAACTTTGTTAGTCTAAGGTTGTAAAACCTAAACCAAATTTTCGACACTTTACAGCCTAGCGCTCGGAGTCACGCCTTCCCTGCTTGGTTTATCATGTGCACCCCTCGCCTTCTCTTAATCTCGTCCAATCTAATTGGGACGCCTTCGGGGCAAGCTTCAAGGGTTGCACCCTTTTTAGCTAGTTCGTCCGCTTTGTCATTCTCATCTGTTCACATATGTCCTGGGACCCAATATAAATAAACGATTTTCAACGTCCCGATTCTTTCCAGGGATTGCTTACACTCTAACGCATTTTCAGATGTTATGCTATGCGAGATTACTGCCTTAATTGCTGCCAGTGTTTCTACTACTTAGTTTACGCAAATTCTTCGCCTTGAAAAAACGTTACAGTGATCTGGAAACTTGTACGATCTGTTAATTCCGAATCAGTACAGGAAACAGCGAAAAAATTAACAAGATCGGTTAAAGACTACGTTCGCATTTATATAAAATACTTTTAAAGGGATCGTAGACGAATATAATAATCTATGCATTTTCGAAAAAGGATTTAATATCAATGGTATTTTACTTTCTAAGTGGAGTTATAGCAAAAAGTTGGAAAATAAAATTTTTTTAAGTGGGCGTGGCACTGCCCATTTTTGACTAAGTAATTTTCTATGTTTCGGAAGCCATGACTCGAAGAAAAATTACACAAATACACAACATTTCTAGGGCTAAGACAAAAAAAAATTCTTATAACAAGAAACATTTCTAGTAAAAATGGTCTAGATCAAATTTCAACATTCTAGGTGTATTATTTACTAAATAATCTTTTTATTTGTGTTGTCCAAAATGTTTAAATATGTATTTAAAAGGTAGGCGTGGTTAACGTCCGATTTCGCTCATTTTAAATAGCGATGGGAGATGAGTGCCAAGAAACCCAAATACCAAATTTCAATAAGATATCTCAATATTTACACAAAGTTATCGCGATCACAGACAGGCAAACGCACGGACGAACATGGCTAAACCAATTACTTTTTTCATCCTGAGCATTTAGATATGTGAAAGTCTATACTAAGGCGAGCCTCTTTTGTGCTGTTGCGATCAACTGTTATGTTATCAAAATTGACAATATTGAAACATATCGAAATATTCAAGTTTTAGGTACGTGTCCTTAATAGGCATATGTTCAAATAAATATGTAAAATAACCAGTCAATAAATAAACGTAAATCCAACTCGTTTACACCCGAACTGTGACTCCCTTACTTTTTGAGAATAGTTTGTGTTTAAAATATGCCGCAGTAGGATAAGAAAGTAATTTAACTGAATGAACTGAAAAATTGAAACGCACAATGGGTATACATATAAAGTTCGGTTATACCCGTATTTAGACATCCTTACTTGTTTTTTCAGAAGTTGTAGAAAAATACTGGCCTTACAATGCAACTTGAGCAATACACCCTAATACATACATATATATATGTATATATATATATATATAAACAATTAAAAGTAATATTTCCTTTAAAACAGAATAACAAAAGTCGCGCTAATTTCATATCGCTGAAATATACATATTATCTTGAACTTGTCATTTTGGTAGAGCAAAAAACTGTTTGCTCAGCTGAATTTGAAATTTCTGAAACTTTAGTAAAGGTATAAATAGCGCCCACAAGAGTTTTCTTGCTTTAAGTACTTTATACTTAACAATCGGTGGAAGAAATCGCAATTTACAATGAATTTAAACAATTATTTGGCTGCTCACGATAGTTTTGCTTAGCTCTCTTTTGAGCGGTGCGAGTTCGCGATTCCGCATTTTAAATGGCGATTTATCGAAGATAGAGGATAGCCCATATATGGTTTCATTACATTTCTTTATGAATACTTTTGTGCCGGTTCATGGTCAACTTGGAAACTGTGATTACAGCCGCGCATTGCCTGGAAAAGAGAGAAGCGTCTCATATCGAAGTAAGCTGGTGTAACCAATGTGTACGCTGATGGAGAAATTCGCAAGGTGCAGTGTTTGATTATTCCACCTACTTATGATGAGGGAAATAGACATATGGATATAGCTGCTATTAAATTGAGCTCACCATTTATCAGAGTCGGCAATAAAACCAATTGCGCTTTGCCATACTAAATTAAAGCCATATACACCAATGCGAATTAGTGCATGGGGTGTAACATGTGAAGGCTCATCTGAGATTTCGGTATTTCTACGAACTGCTGTCTTGAAAATAGAATCAATGCAGTATTGTGCTAGAAGTTATGAGAAGATACAACCTTTAACATCATCAATGATTTGTGCTAAGCCTGGTAAAGGTGGAAGTGATAGATGTCATGGAGATTCTGGAGCACCGGGCGTTGTGAATGGAAAAATGTGTACGGTGGTATCAGCTGGGATAGGTTGTGGAAACCCCGGATATCGAGTATATATACGAATTTAAATGATGCACAAGTCCTAAAATTTGTAAAGGAATCAATGAAACGGACGGCGGTGAAAAAAGAGCAGCGGCCTAGCGTTAAGCAACTCTTCGCACGTGTTTAAAAACAAACAACAAATCAGTTCTATACTAATTTTTTCATAATGCGCCTAAAGAAGTACAACTTCAAAAATTGTATATTATAATTTGGTACAACTTAATTCCAAATTACATACTTTTGTTGTGACATAATAAAACTATTTTATATGGCGTTTCTAAAATTGTGTCATTTATAACGCGTGTAACTTTACATTTTAAGTAAATCAACCAAATACCTACCAAAACTGCGAGCCCCTTAGGTGTAAGAAACTTTAGAGTTGAGGCTATCCAATAATAAAAATATAAATGTCTTTAGAATAACTTGAAATTTGAATGAAATATGGACTTCTACGCAATTTCTTAAATTCCCACAGTGTTCAAAAAATAGTTGCGTCTTCATTCTGTCACGGAAGAGATTTTTGTCTTATGTTAAAGGGGAAACTTAATTATTTCATTAAACAAAATTGTGACTCCATTAAGTTTCTGTGTGAAATTGGAATAAGTTTGAACTCACCTTTTGCAGAGCGATATGACTGATTAACAACTGATTTTAAATCTTTTATCAGTTTTAGATAGAAAAACTTCATTCTCAAAAATGGCATATAAAGTTTTTAGAATCAATATGAACATTTGTGTGTATTCACCCAACAAACCAATTTTTTGTTAATTGATAAATAAGCCTTAAATAAGGCGTATGATCTATATTTATGCTACTATTAAGTTTATGTATTAGGAGTGAATCAGAATTCCTTATGGCTTACAAACGCTTAAGTTAGTTTTTGCTGTACACGTTTAAATCCATGAAAAATTAGCGTCCAACTTATACTTAAATCAAGATTTTAATTACGTTTGTCAGCCAACTTAACTTCGACCAGTTTTGTAGCTCAAAATCTAGTGCACTGCTTCCAACTTTGGTATTATGGCAGTGTACAGAAACTCTCTTATTCAAACAAGTTAATTATTCATAAACACAACATACCACCGCCTAACGAACTTGATGAGTTCTATAAAAAATTGCGGCATATCATGAGATAAATTATAAACTATTTTATATTAAAATTAAAATTAGCCATCTTCATAAAGCACATATATCTCTTTAGTGGGTAAAATACATAACTTTGCTATAGGTCGTACCAACTCTCCATTAGCTGTCTTTAGTGTGACCGTACACGATCATCACCTCCAGAATGACATTTTATGACCTGGTAAGTATCCGTTTTGTCGGAGGAGTGACTTCCCTAAAAACAGCGACAACATGGCCTTCTTTACAGTTGCCAGATGGTCGAAAATTTGTACGGTAACCGATTCATATAACGAATTCCACCTAGTAACGACAGGGTATTTTAACTGAGATCAGATTATAGAAATTATTTACTTACTTACTTACTTACTTAATGGCGCTAAAACGTCTAAACGGTATGGCCGTCAACAAGGCGCGCCAGTCGCTCGCAACCGGCGCCAATTGGGTCACACCAAGGAGTTTAAATCGTTTTCCACTGGTCCTTGCAACGGAGTGGGGGCCGCCCTCTACCTCTGCTTCCATAGGCGGGTTCGATAGAAACACTTTCTTGGCCGGAGCATCATCTTTCATTCGCATAACATGGCTAGCCAGCGCAGCCGCTGCGTTTTAATTCGCTCGGACTATGTTGATGTCTGCGTATAGCTCGTACAGCTCATCATTAAATCTTCTTCGGTACTCGCCATCGACAACGCGTAGAGGTCCATAAATCTTTCGAAGAACTTTTCTCTCGAACACTCCCAAAGCCGCTTCATACTTGCTGTTGTCATGGTCCATGCTTCTGCCCCATATAGCAGGACGGGTACGATAAGTGACTTGTAGAGATGATTTTCGTTCGCCGAGAGAGGACTTTACTTTTCAATGCCTACCTAGTCCAAATAGCATTTATTGGCAAGATTGATTCTTCGCTGGATTTCAGTGCTGATGTTGTTGCTAATGTTGATGCTGGTTCCCAAATAACGAAGTCTTTACTATTCGAATTATGGCTGCCAAACAGTAGCGTGGTTGCCAAGGCGCATATGCGCTGACTCTTTGCTCGATGACAGCAGAGTACTTCGTTTGTCCTCATTCACCATCAAACCCATCTTTACCGCTTCTTTTTCAGCTTGGAGTAAGCAGAACTAACAAGCGCGGGTGTTTAGGCCGATGATATCAATGTAGAAATTATTGCTCGGAACTTTTCGTACGGTTACTTTGCTCCACAAGGCGGACACTTTGAAATTATCTTTTGAAATGACAATTTATTATTAAAACTGCTCAAATTTAATTATGCATATTTCAATCAAAACTTACAATAGTATGTTTGTCATAGTTTGAGGGACTTCTTTTTAAATATCGAGCTACGTCATCCGATGCAATGAAATTAAGTGTGTGGGTAGCGCATTTAATGTGTTTCGGTAAACATTTGAATAGTTTGAAAACTCTCCTATCTCTAAAACCTCTTCAGCTTCGGTATTCTCATCACATTGTATTTGGCTTATGCCAAACTCCTTAAATGCCATTACAAAATTTGATCCGTTGTTGGTAACCGTAGCTCTAACATTTGCATTATGAAGGCCAAAACAACTGTGATGCTCATTATAAAATCATTAATTTTTTCGAAGGAATGTGTTCCTTTAAAGCGGCGGCAAGCCAATGCTACCGACTTTCTTTCAAAAGAGCTCGTTAGCCATGGCATGTATAGCCAAAAAAGCTGCGATGCTTGGTAGACCACACACCAGCAGTTGTACAAAAATACTGGTGAGCTTGCAGTTCGTTTTTAATTTTTAACATAACTCTTGTGTAGTATTCGTCTATTTTTTTACTGTTGTTTGCCTACTCATGAGCCTTGCTGCGGATTTAAAAATGATACAAATTGTTTAAAAACTGTATTTTCTACAATGATATCGGCAGCATGTTTTCGGCAATGAGTTTGGCTGTGAGGCCCTGAAAATGCTTTCGCGAGTTTTCGTTTTGCTACGCTCTGACAGTTTAATTTTTCGTATTCTCTATATTGTTTTTCGTGTTTTATTCGCAAATGACGGATGAAATTTGACGAAACTCGTAATGAACCCTTCAGTTTCGTTTTACATATTCGGCACTGCGCTATAATATTTCCATGCTCCTTTACATTCTCATTTGAATCTAGCTATATATCAGCAAGGGATTACTCAACTTGTCCGAATTATGGTATAATTTCATAGATTTAAAATTTTTTAACGATTTTTTAAAAAAATGTTTTATTTTATTTTATTTCATTTATTTTGTTTTGTTTATTGTATTTTCATTTATCCAGTTTTATTTTAATTTATTTTTACTATTTTCTTTCCTCAAAGTTTTCTGAAAAACAATTTTCTTTT
Organism: Eurosta solidaginis; assembly: GCA_029619165.1. Taxonomy (NCBI): domain Eukaryota; kingdom Metazoa; phylum Arthropoda; class Insecta; order Diptera; family Tephritidae; genus Eurosta; species Eurosta solidaginis. Next base: position 53,105 of record JARSSU010012727.1, on the reverse strand, counting down.
ACTTTACTCATTCTTTTCCCACTTAGTTTCAGGCTTGGTGAGAAAGGAAATGAAAAATATGAAAAAATGTTTCGGGAAACGAACAACGAATCGGCGCATGTATATGCCCCTTAGCACAAACCTTTTAACTATATCGAAGAAATATGTATATAAAATCTGGCTTTGTGTTGGTGTTTTACAATTCCCTTTCGATGTGCTTGCAACAGGCGGTAATGTCGCAGGAGTATCCGCAATTAATGAAACCATGTCTGGCGTATGACGCAAATTTTCGATGTGCTTGGAAAAGCTGGTGTGTACTCTTGAGTGTCCAAAATAGATATTACGTCCTCTGCCTCTTTTACATGTTTGATGTCCTGAGATGGATTTGGTGATTCTATAAAAGACATATGTAGCTTAGCCGGAAATTATCTCCGCCAAAATTATATTTATGAATAACATTCCTCACACATTTTTGATTTGTAATTATATTGAAGACTGACAATTTTTCTAAACTAAAAATGATTTATAAGTATACGATGGAATTTCGGTAGACTTGTTTTAAATATTTATTAGCTACAAGTTTTAATGTACAACAGTTTCTTGATTCAAAATGCGGAAATCCTAGATTTGAAACTACCATAATTTCTAGAAACCTTTGACAAAATACTCAAACACTTATAACACCACAGCGGCAACCACCAAAGTCTCTTGAAATTCCTGTATCTTTAGCTCAATGCGAAACATCTATATATCAATATAAGCAAATCAATATCATATATGAATACTTGGCTAGGAAAACATTTTAGACTCAAATTTCTGCATGTCTGCCTCTAGCTAATTACAGAAAAAAATTTATCTTCTTCATTGCTCACATTAAAATAAAAAGTTTCCTTGTATTACATACTAACTGTTCTGGTGTGAGGCATTGTCTATAGTGGACGCCATTTCGATGATGTCGCCATTAGGTGTGGCCGGGTGACTCTATAATTTGTACATATGGGTATCAACAGAAAGGTAGTTACTGAGCATTTAAAAGGGATGGGCAGTAGGTCTATAGGTGACGCCTTTATCGAAATATCGCCATTAGGGGGGCCAGTGGTGACCTAGAATGGTTTGTACGATATGGGTATCAAATGAAAGGTGTTATGAGCATTTTAAGAGGGAGTGAGCATTAGGTCTATAGGTGGACGCCATTTTCGAGATATCGCCATTAGGGTGGACCAGGGGTGACTCTAGAATGTTTGTACGATATGGGTATCAAATGAAGGTGTTAATGAGTATTTTAAGAGGGAGTGGGCATAGTTCTATAGGTGGACGCCTTTTCGAGATATCGCCATAAAGGTGGACCAGGGGTGACTCTAGAATGTGTTTGTACGATATGGGTATCAAATGAAAGGTGTTACTGAGCATTTTAAGAGGGAGTGGGCACTTAGGTCTATAGGTGGACGCCTTTTCGAGATATCGCCATTAGGGTGGGCCAGGGGTGACTCTAGAATGTGTTTGTACGATATGGGTATCAAACGAAAGGTGTTACTGAGTCATTTTAAAAGGGAGTGAGCCTTAGTTCTATAGGTGGACGCCTTTTCGAGATATCGCCATAAAGGGTGGACCAGGGGTGACTCTAGAATGTGTTTGTACGATATGGGTATCAAATGAAAGGTGTTAATGAGTATTTTAAAGAGGGAGTGGGCCTTAGGTCTATAGGTGGACGCCTTTTCGAGATATCGCCATAAAGGTGGGACCAGGGGTGACTCTAGAATGTTTGTACGATATGGGTATCAAACGAAAGGTGTTAATGAGCATTTTAAGAGGGAGTGGGCATTAGGTCTATAGGTGGACGCCTTTCGAGATATCGCCATTAGGGTGGGCCAGGGGTGACTCTAGAATGTTTTGTACGATATGGGTATCAAACGAAAGGTGTTACTGAGCATTTTAAGAGGGAGTGGGCATTAGGTCTATAGGTGGACGCCTTTCGAGATATCGCCATTAAGGGTGGGCCAGGGGTGACTCTAGAATGTGTTTGTACGATATGGGTATCAAATGAAAGGTGTTAATGAGCATTTTAAAAGGGAGTGGGCATTAGGTCTATAGGTGGACGCCTTTTCGAGATATCGCCATTAAGGTGGACCAGGGGTGACTCTAGAATGTGTTTGTACGATATGGGTATCAAATGAAAGGTGTTAATGAGTATTTTAAAAGGGAGTGATCCTTAGTTCTATAGGTGGACGCCTTTTCGAGATATCGCCATAAAGGTGGACCAAGGGGTGACTCTAGAATGTGTTTGTACGATATGGGTATCAAACGAAAGGTGTTACTGAGCATTTTAAGAGGGAGTGGGCATTAGGTCTATAGGTGGACGCCTTTTCGAGATATCGCCATTAGGGTGGGCCAGGGGTGACTCTAGAATGTTTGTACGATATGGGTATCAAACGAAAGGTGTTACTGAGCATTTTAAGAGGGAGTGGGCATTAGGTCTATAGGTGGACGCCTTTTCGAGATATCGCCATTAAGGTGGGCCAGGGGTGACTCTAGAATGTGTTTGTACGATATGGGTATCAAACGAAAGGTGTTACTGAGCATTTTAAGAGGGAGTGGGCATTAGGTCTATAGGTGGACGCCTTTTCGAGATATCGCCATAGGGTGGGCCAGGGGTGACTCTAGAATGTTTGTACGATATGGGTATCAAACGAAAGGTGTTACTGAGCATTTTAAAGAGGGAGTGGGCATTAGGTCTATAGGTGGACGCCTTTTCGAGATATCGCCATTAGGGTGGGCCAGGGGTGACTCTAGAATGTTTGTACGATATGGGTATCAAACGAAAGGTGTTACTGAGCATTTTAAGAGGGAGTGGGCATTAGGTCTATAGGTGGACGCCTTTTCGAGATATCGCCATTAGGGTGGGCCAGGGGTGACTCTAGAATGTTTGTACGATATGGGTATCAAATGAAAGGTGTTAATGAGTATTTTAAAAGGGAGTAATCCTTAGTTCTATAGGTGGACGCCTTTTCGAGATATCGCCATAAAGGTGGGACCAGGGTGACTCTAGAATGTTTGTACGATATGGGTATCAAACGAAAGGTGTTACTGAGCATTTTAAGAGGGAGTGGGCATTAGGTCTATAGGTGGACGCCTTTTCGAGATATCGCCATTAGGGTGGGCCAGGGGTGACTCTAGAATGTGTTTGTACGATATGGGTATCAAATGAAAGGTGTTAATGAGTATTTTAAAAGGGAGTGATCCTTAGTTCTATAGGTGGACGCCTTTTCGAGATATCGCCATAAAGGTGGACCAAGGGGTGACTCTAGAATGTTTGTACGATATGGGTATCAAACGAAAGGTGTTACTGAGCATTTTAAGAGGGAGTGGGCATTAGGTCTATAGGTGGACGCCTTTTCGAGATATCGCCATTAGGGTGGGCCAGGGGTGACTCTAGAATGTTTGTACGATATGGGTATCAAACGAAAGGTGTTACTGAGCATTTTAAGAGGGAGTGGGCATTAGGTCTATAGGTGGACGCCTTTTCGAGATATCGCCATTAGGGTGGGCCAGGGGTGACTCTAGAATGTTTGTACGATATGGGTATCAAACGAAAGGTGTTACTGAGCATTTTAAGAGGGAGTGGGCATTAGGTCTATAGGTGGACGCCTTTTCGAGATATCGCCATTAGGGTGGGCCAGGGGTGACTCTAGAATGTTTGTACGATATGGGTATCAAACGAAAGGTGTTACTGAGCATTTTAAGAGGGAGTGGGCATTAGGTCTATAGGTGGACGCCTTTTCGAGATATCGCCATTAGGGTGGGCCAGGGGTGACTCTAGAATGTGTTTGTACGATATGGATATCAAATTAAAGGTATTAATGAGGATTTTAAAAGCGAGTGGCCCTTAGATGTATATGTGAAGGCGTTTTCGCGATATCGACCAAAATGTGGACCAGGTGATCCAGAAAATCATCTGTCGGGTACTGCTAATTTATTTATATATGCAATACCACTAACAGTATTCCTGCCAAGATTCCAAACGCTGTTGATTTCGCCTTGTAGAACTTTTTCATTTTCTTCTACTTAATATGGTAGGTGTCACACCCATTTTACAAAGTTTTTTTCTAAAGTTATATTTTGCGTCAATAAACCAATCCAATTACCATGTTTCATCCCTTTTTTCGTATTTGGTATAGAATTATGGCATTTTTTTCATTTTTCGTAATTTTCGATATCGATAAAGTGGGCGTGGTTATGGTCGGATTTCGGCCATTTTTTATACCAAGATAAAGTGAGTTCAGATAAGTACGTGGACTAAGTTTAGTAAAGATATATCGGTTTTTGCTCAAGTTATTGTGTTAACGGCCGAGCGGAAGGCCAGACGGTGGACTGTGTATAAAAACTGGGCGTGGCTTCCACCGATTTCGCCCATTTTCACAGAAAACAGTTACCGTCATAGAATCTATGCCCCTACCAAATTTAAGAAGGATTGGTAAATTTTTGTTCGACTTATGGCATTAAAAGTATTCTAGACAAACTAAATGAAAATGGGCGGAGCCCCGCCCATTTTGAAATTTTCTTTTATTTTTGTATTTTGTGCATCATATCATTACTGGAGTTGAATTTTGACTTAATTTACTTATATACAGTAAAGATATTAAATTTTTTGTTAAAATTTGAATTTAAAAAAAATTTTTTTTTAAAAAGTGGGCGTGTTCTTCATCCATTTTGCTAATTTTTATTTAGCACATATATAGTAATAGTAGTAACGTTCCTGCCAAATTTCATCATGATATCTTCAACGACTGCCAAATTACAGCTTGCAAAACTTTTAAATTACCTTCTTGTAAAAGTGGGCGGTGCCACGCCCATTGTCCAAAATCTTACTAATTTTCTATTCTGCGTCATAACGTCAACCTATCTACCAAGTTTCATCGCTTTATCCGCCTTTGGCAATGAATTATCGCATTTTTTTCGGTTTTTCGAAATTTTCGATATCGAAAAAATGGGCGTGGTTATAGTCCGATATCGTTCATTTTAAATAGCGATCTGAGATGAGTGCCCAGGAATCTACATACCAAATTTCATCAAGATACCTCAAAATTTACTCAAGTTATCGTGTTAACGGACAGACGGACGGACGGACGGACGGACATGGCTCAATCAAATTTTTTTTCGATACTGATGATTTTGATATATGGAAGTCTATATCTATCGCGATTCCTTTATACCTGTACAACCAACCGTTATCCAATCAAAGTTAATATACTCTGTGAGCTCTGCTCAACTGAGTATAAAAATTACATTTTGGTTAGTTTCAAAAATATTCATAATATGTGCTTGAAGGGTTTAATTTTAATACGCCGAATATTCAAAATCACCACATCTGCCACACCAATGAAGAAGTTGATATGAAAGACAGGGCTGTTCAACGACCCGTTGTTATCATACTTTTTTTTTCATTATTCTGAAATTTACTAATTTATTACACGTCAATAAGAGACTTGAACTTATTTCATGAAGCAGATTGTCATAAAAAATGTTTTAACAAATTTTTAAAACTCTACTTTCACAAAAATACTCAAAATGTTTTCATACCATTTTGGGGAGTATTTTAGCATTTTTGTAGTGTGTGATTGGTACTGAATGCATGACTTCACACAACAAAAATGTGAAATCACCTGAGTGCACTCATTGATTTCAGTATATTCATGTCTGCAGTCTGATTTAGCATTCTCTACAATTGCATGCGATGCTGAATGAAATCCTTCTTTCTCCGCATGGCTACAGAATTAAAAAAAATGAAAGCATAATTCTCGTATGAAGAAAAAATTGTGAAATACTGATTGTAGAAAAGCTCTAATTTCAAAAAGCAAATGATTTCATTCTTTACCAGCTCTGATATCTACATACTTTTAATCAACTTTTTTTTCATTTTTAAAAAGGACTCTCAATCAGGACTTTAAGGGCACCAAGTAGTACGATATGGAATTGTAACTGCATATGAAGAGTAAAATGTGCGTAACCCAATCGCCAAAGTCTTTTCCATGCGCGTCGTATGGTGGATTTTTATCTTAGTCCTCCTTTTTGGTGGCTTCGCGAACCCCTGGTTATGATGGAATGGTGCGCATTGAGATCGCCAAGAATAATGCGATCTTTTCCCCTTAGCAGCGCACAGATGTCAGGATGACAACTACTTGGGCAGGTGATATTTTATATTTGGAGGTCTGTATCGCCTGATCGGATGGAAATGCCTTGCCATTCTAAGGAGTTACTCTTATGTTGTTGTTGTTGTTGTAGCGATAAGGAAACTCCAGGAAGGCCTTGGGGAGTGTTACCGAGTTGATGGTCCTTTGCCGGATGCAGATCCGGTACGTTCCGGTACCAAGCCCGACCATCTCGGGAACGGTTTGTTATGACCACATGCGACCATCTAGGCCATCCCGCCCTCCCACCCCCTAGATCCATGAGGAGTTCGAGGTGGTCAGAGCCTCGGCTGTTAATGAAACAGTATTCGCCACGGATAAGTGAAGTTGACAATTGGGTTTGGAGAAGCTATGTATTGCGCTGGAAACCTGAAAGGGATGCGCTACACAAACCCCTTGAATAACTTTGGTATTTTAGTCGCCTCTTACGACAGGCATACCTACCGCGGGTATATTCTAACCCCCTAACCTGTGTCTGATATCAGGATCAAATAGACTGTATTGCACGGAGTGATGTGTAATGAGGGCTAGGTCTATTAGGTGAGGTAAAGTTCGGTGGAAACTCTTCCATCGTACCACGAATAATCAAGGCATATCTTTTAAGGCAGACGCAGCAGGTGTAGTTTTTGTTTTGAGTTTTAGCCTGTAGCAGGAGACTGAGGATCGTTAAAGCTGTATGGATGACAATATGGGGGATTAAAACAGAGTCTTATTGGTACGAAGAACCGGCTATCGTAAGAGCGGGACCTAACATATAGGTTTATGCTTAGTATGCGGCGCTGACATGGTCACTAGACAGGCTCGTTCATCTCTTCGGGTGCGAAAAGAAACAATCACCGTAAGTGATTCAGTCATTGTATTTCACAGGGTTGGACAAGCACCTCACATTTGTCCAGAGCTTGTTTCCTTCTCAGCAGTGGGAGAGGAGCAAGTCGGACAAAGAGAAGGAAACTAAGGAATTTAAAAAATAACCGAAGCTCGTTTCGTTATTTTATTTAATATTATGATAACATAAACATGACTGATTTAGTACAGATCAGATGGAAATGGAAATGGGGATAGTGATGGAGAGGTAGAGGTAGAGGTATAGGTAGAAGGAGAGGTAGAGGGAGAAGGAGAGGTAGAGGGAGAAGGAGAAGGAGAGGTAGGGGTAGATGTAGAGGTAGAGGGAGAAGGAGAGGTTGAAGTAGAGGGAGAAGGATATGTAGAGGTAGGGGGAGAAGGAGAGGTTGAAGTATAGGGAGAAGGAGAGGTAGAGGTAGAGGGAGAAGGAGAGTTAGAGGTAGATATAGAGGTAGAGGTAGATGTAGAGGTAGAGGTAAATGTTTGTTTTTTATTTTAATATATGATAACAAAACATGACTGATTTAGTACAGATCAGAGGAAATGGAAATGGGGATAGTGATGGAGAGGTAGAGTAGTGGTAGAGGTATATGTAGAAGGAGAGGTAGAGGGAGAAGGAAAGGTAGGTGTAGAGGGAGAAGGAGAGGTAGAGGTAGAGGTAGATGTAGAAGTAGATGTAGAGGTAGAAGTAGTGGGAGAAGGAGAGGTAGAGGCAGAGGTAGATGTAGAAATAGAGCTAGAGGAAGAAGGAGAGGTAGAGGTAGAGGGAGAAGGATAGGAATAGGTAGAGAGAGAAGGAGAGGTTGAGGTAGAGGGAGAAGGAGTGGTAGAGGTAGAGGGAGAAGGGGAGGTTGAGGTAGTGGGAGAAGGAGAGATAGAGGTAGAGGAAGAAGGAGAGGTATAGGGAGAAGGAGTGGTAGAGGTAGAGGGAGAAGCAGAGGTCATTCGTCCAGGAGTTTATATATATATTTACACAAGGAAAGTTCGAGCAACTTCATTGCTGACTTCTACTGCATCTATGTCGGCTTGAGGAATGGTTTCACCATCGTTTTCATCGTCAGGATTTCTATGCTGAATTTCTTCATGCCCATGAACCTACATACCAAATGTCATAAAGATACCTCAAAATTTACTCCAGTTATCGTGTTAACGGACAGACGGACGGACGGACGGACATGGCTCAATCAAATTTTTTTTCGATACTGATGATTTTGATATATGTAAGTCTATATCTATCTCGATTCCTTTATACATGTACAACCAACCGTTATCCAATCAAAGTTAATATACTTTGTGAGCTCTGCTCAACTGAGTATAAAAATGGAAAAAACCCCCCTTATCTCAACGATCGGATGTATGGGATATATACTATATAAATCTTCTATGATATATTAGAATATACATCACCAAGTTTCACGTTTTTATATTTGAAACTAAGGGAGAAATGGCCAAAAATCTTTCTATCTGAACGATCGGTTGTATGGGATATATACTATATATAGCTCCGATCAAAGTGATTCTCTCAGAAAATCTTCTATGATATATTAAAATATATATCACCGAGTTTCACGTTTATACTTTCTAAATTAAGGGAGAAATGGCCAACAATCTTTCTATCTGAACGATCGGTTGTATTGGATATAACTTTATATAGCTCCGATCGAAGTGATTTTTTCAGGATATCTTCTATGATATATTATAATATATATCACCGAGTTTAACGTTTATACTTTCTAAATTGCGGCAGGAATGACCAAAATCGTCTTATCTGAACGATCGGTTGTATGGGAGATATATGTTATAGTGGTCCGATCCTACCGGATCCGACAAATGTCTAATATAATACAAAAATACATCCTTGTGCCAAATTTCATTGAGATATCTCAAAATTTGAGGGACTAGTTTGCGTTCAAACAGACAGACGGACGGACGGACGGACAGACGGACATGGCTATATCAACTCAGTTCGTCGCCCTGATCAATTCGGTATACTTAGTGGTGAGTCTATCTTTATATTTCTCAACGTTACAAACATCGGACCAAAGTTAATATACAATTTCATGTTCATGAAAGGTATAATAAAAATTTTACAATCAAATAAATTCAAAAAGAAGACACCAGAGCACTTTTCGTACATTGTAATGCTCACAATTTAAATTTTGTAGTACGAGATGGAATCGAACAAGTTCTACACTGCGAGAAAATTCGTCGGGGAAGTGAAGGTGCTGATCAATTTTTTGAGAGATTCGCCGAAACCTCTCGCGAAATTCCAAGAACAACAAACAGAAGAGGAAGACAATGAAAAAATGATTCTTCCTCTTTCGACGTACTGCGCAACAAGGTAAAATCACACCCTTTAATCAACTTGTTAATTAACCCGCCAATGGTGACCTACTGGTCTGTGAGACAGGTTGTGTAAAAAAAATCGTATAACTTTCTTCTCCATTATTCTTTTTTGCTGCGGTTTCGAGTAGCTGCGGCATTGCACGTCCCCCACCATCAATTCACAACGAAACTGCTTTGTGAACACAATTTCTGTATTTTTTACTAACCTGTTGTGTGAGACCGTGATGTAAGTAAAATAATCAAGGATTAATTTTATATTATTTTATATATTTATTATTATATACCAATTTTTGTTCATTTTATAAAAGTTCCAATTATCGAAAGACTAACTAACGTTATTTTCCTTAATAAATATGTGATTTTTTAATTTTTTTTCTTAATATTAAAAAATGGATCGCTAAAACATTGTTATTTTTAATGCTCTAGTTAAAAACATTTGTGAATTTTATATTGAAATAAAAGAGCTTAATTGATTAAATATCTTTGTTTTATTGTCAAAGTGCCCAAATAAAAAAAACAAGTAAGAACGGGACTGTCTTCGGCTGTGCCGAAGACTTCATACCTTTCATGAATGGGGCTGAACAATAATCTTATCCCGTTCGTAATCTCCGAATAATCGGATGTATAAGATAAGAAATATATAGTGAACAGATCTACATACCTTAACGATTTTTAAGATAAATATAAAATAAAAAACAGGTAGGTACTTTGTGTGAGGATGCAAAGTTTCAGGTTTTTTGTGGTCTGCGTGTAAAAACTATGACTACGAATCACGTATTTCAAAAATATATGACGAAAACGTAACTATTTGATGAAATTTGATGAATTTTGAAGATTCTAGCCGTAAAAAAGGGGTCAAAATGACAGTTTATATGAGTATATAATATATATACGACCGATCTCTATGATTTTTTCAGACAACAATATATGCTATATACGTAAGCATTTTGTGAAATTTGAAGCTTCTAACTGTTAAAACGGGGCAGAAATTGCGCAAAGTTTCTTATCTGAACAATCGGTTGTATGAGATATATACTATGTGTACCACCGATCTCAATGATTTTTTCAGACATCAATATATGCTATACACGTAAGCAGTTGGTGAAATTTGAAGCTTCTAGCTGTTAAAATGGGGCCGAAATCGTAAAAAAAATATATATATACTATATATATATACTATATATACCATCATATATATATTATATATATCACCGATCTCTATGATTTTTTGACACAACAATACATACTATATACGTAAGCAATCGGTGAAATTTGAAGCTTATAACTGTTAAAATGGGGAAGAAATTGCGCAAAGTTTCTTATCTGAACAATCGGTTGTATGGGATATATACTATATATACCACCGGTATCTATGATTTTCTCAGACAACAATATATGCTATACACGTAAGCATTTGGTGAAATTTGAACATATCTAAACGATTTTTAAGATAAATATAAAATAAAAAATAGGTAGGTAATCTGTGTGAGGATGCAAAGCTTCACGTTTTTTGTGGTCTGCATGTAAAAACTATGGCTACGAATCACGTATTTCAAAAATATATGACGTAAACGTAACTATTTGATGAAATTTGATGAATCTTGAAGCTTCTAGCCGTAAAAAAGGGGTCAATATGACAGTTTATATGAAGTATATAATATATATACCACCGATCTCTATGATTTTTTCAGACAACAATATATGCTATATACGAAAGCATTTTGTGAAATTTGAAGCTTCTAACTGTTAAAACGGGGCAGAAATTGCGCAAAGTTTCTTATCTGAACAATCGGTTGTATGAGATATATACTATGTATATCACCGATCTCAATGATTTTTTCAGACATCAATATATGCTATACACGTAAGCAGTTGGTGAAATTTGAAGCTTCTAGCTGTTAAAATGGGGTAGAAATTGCGAAAAGTTTCTTATCTGAACAATCGGTTGTATGAGATATATACTATATATAGAACCGATCTCTATGATTTTTTCAGACAACAATATATGCTATATACGTAAGCAATCGGTGAAATTTGAAGCTTATAGCTGTTAAAATGGGGTAGAAATTGCGAAAAGTTTCTTATCTGAACAATCGGTTGTATGAGATATATACTATATATAGAACCGATCTCTATGATTTTTTCAGACAACAATATATGCTATATACGTAAGCATTCGCTGAAATTTGAAGCCTCTAGCTCTTAAAATAGGGCAGTAATTACGAAAAGTTCCTTATCTGAACAATCGGTTGTGGGGGATATATACTATATATACGACCGATCTCATAAATTTTTTCAGGCAACAATATGTTCAATATACGAAAGTATATGGTGAAGTTTGAAGCTTCAATCTGTTAAATTGGGTAAGATATTACAAAAATCCTCTTTTTCTGAAAATCGTTGTATGGAGGATATATGCTATAGTGGTCCGATCCGGTCGGTTCCGACAAATGTATAATCGGACACCCAAATACACCTGCTCACCAAATTTTATCAGATATCTCAAAAATTGAGGGACTAGTTTTGCATACAAACAGACAGACGGACATGGCTAAAACACTCAGCTCTTCAACCTGATTATGTCGGTATACTTAATGGTGGGTCTATCTATTTTCCTTTAGGACTTACAATTTTCGGTTTCGTGACGAAATTAATATACCATTTCATTTTCATGAAAGGTATAAAAACAGGTAGGTACTTTGTGTGAGGGTGCAAAGTTTCAGGTTTTTTGTGGTCTGCGTGTAAAAACTATGACTAACGAATCACGTATTTTCAAAAATATATGACGAAAACGTAACTATTTGATGAATTTTGAAGATTCTAGCCGTAAAAAGGGGTCAAAATGACAGTTTATATGAAGTATATAATATATATACGACCGATCTCTATGATTTTTTCAGAACAACAATATATGCTATATACGTAAGCATTTTGTGAAATTTGAAGCTTCTAACTGTTAAAACGGGGCAGAAATTGCGCAAGTTTCTTATCTGAACAATCGGTTGTATGAGATATATACTATGTGTACCACCGATCTCAATGATATTTTCAGACATCAATATATGCTATACACGTAAACAGTTGGTGAATTTGAAGCTTCTAGCTGTTAAAATGGGGCCGAAATCGTAAAAAAATATATATATACTATATATATATACTATATATACCATCATATATATATTATATATATCACCGATCTCTATGATTTTTTGACACAACAATACATACTATATACGTAAGCAATCGGTGAAATTTGAAGCTTATAACTGTTTAAAATGGGGAAGAAATTGCGCAAAGTTTCTTATCTGAACAATCGGTTTGTATGGGATATATACTATATATACCACCGGTATCTATGATTTTCTCAGACAACAATATATGCTATACACGTAAGCATTTGGTGAAATTTGAACATATCTAAACGATTTTTAAGATAAATATAAAATAAAAAATAGGTAGGTAATCTGTGTGAGGATGCAAAGCTTCACGTTTTTTGTGGTCTGCATGTAAAACTATGGCTACGAATCACGTATTTCAAAAATATATGACGTAAACGTAACTATTTGATGAAATTTGATGAATCTTGAAGCTTCTAGCCGTAAAAAAGGGGTCAATATGACAGTTTATATGAAGTATATAATATATATACCACCGATCTCTATGATTTTTTCAGACAACAATATATGCTATATACGAAAGCATTTTGTGAAATTTGAAGCTTCTAACTGTTAAAACGGGGCAGAAATTGCGCAAAGTTTCTTATCTGAACAATCGGTTGTATGAGATATATACTATGTATATCACCGATCTCAATGATTTTTTCAGACATCAATATATGCTATACACGTAAGCAGTTGGTGAAATTTGAAGCTTCTAGCTGTTAAATGGGGTAGAAATTGCGAAAAGTTTCTTATCTGAACAATCGGTTTGTATGAGATATATACTATGAATATCACCGATCTCAATGATTTTTTCAGACATCAATATATGCTATACACGTAAGCAGTTGGTGAAATTTGAAGCTTCTAGCTGTTAAAATGGGGTAGAAATTGCGAAAAGTTTCTTATCTGAACAATCGGTTGTATGAGATATATACTATATATAGAACCGATCTCTATGATTTTTTCAGACAACAATATATGCTATATACGTAAGCAATCAGTGAAATTTGAAGCTTATAGCTGTTAAAATGGGGTAGAAATTGCGAAAAGTTTCTTATCTGAACAATCGGTTGTATGAGATATATACTATATATACAACCGATCTCTATGATTTTTTCAGACAACAATATATGCTATATACGTAAGCAATCGGTGAAATTTGAAGCTTATAGCTGTTAAAATGGGGTAGAAATTGCGAAAAGTTTCTTATCTGAACAATCGGTTGTATGAGATATATACTATATAATACAACCGATCTCTATGATTTTTTTCAGACAACAATATATGCTATATAAGTAAATATTCGGTGAAATTTGAGCTTCTAGCTGTTAAAATGGGGCTAAAATTTGCGAAAATATATATATATATACTATATATATATACTATATATTCCACCATATATATACTATATATACCACCGATCTTTATGATTTTTTCAGACAACAATATATGCTATATACGTAAGCATTCGCTGAAATTTGAAGCCTCTAGCTCTTAAAATAGGGCAGTAATTACGAAAAGTTCCTTATCTGAACAATCGGTTGTGGGGGATATATACTATATATACGACCGATCTCACAAATTTTTTCAGGCAACAATATGTTCAATATACGAAAGTATATGGTGAAGTTTGAAACTTCAATCTGTTAAATTGGGTAAGATATTACAAAAATCCTCTTTTTCTGAAAAATCGGTTGTATGGAGGATATATGCTATAGTGGTCCGATCCGGTCGGTTCCGACAAATGTCTAATCGGACACCCAAATACACCTGCTCACCAAATTTTATCAAGATATCTCAAAAATTGAGGGACTAGTTTGCATACAAACAGACAGACGGACAGACGGACAGACGGACAGACGGACATGGCTAAAACAACTCAGCTCTTCAACCTGATTATTTCGGTATACTTAATGGTGGGTCTATCTATTTCCTTTAAGGACTTACAATTTTCGGTTCGTGACGAAATTAATATACCATTTCATTTTCATGAAAGGTATAAAAACATGAACAATTAGTAACACGTTTCGAAAAATCTTCAGTTGAAAACTCCGGTGGATGAGACCGGCGTCAACATTAATCAAAGTCAAATTTGCGTCACCATTGGCGGGTTAAGAAAGTTGTAAAACCTTGTTTTGTGGGAATATTATTTTCTTTCAGATTTACATTGCGAATTAAGTCTCCAAAAACTGTATTGGCCAATTACGAACCTCTGATGGCAGTCTTAGAAGGCCTGATTGAAGAAAGGGAATCGTCGCCAAAGCTGCAGGTTTTTTAGGACGTATGGAGTCGTTCTCATTCTTTTTCCTTTTAAATGCTTGAATAGAGATATTTGATCGAACTGAAGTACTAAACAAAGAACTTCAAAAGGTAGAACTTTGTGTCGTAGATTCGTCTCGTAAAATTGAAGCTGCAACATACATGTTCAAAATTTCCCGATTGATTTGAATCAATTTGGCTAAAGCGCATAGAGTTATCAAAGAAATTTGAAATCTGGTAACGGAATTTGCCACGTCGACGGAAAATCTCAAAGCGAATTGACAGCAAAAGTGATAACGACCATGTGTTCAACACTCCAAAAGAATATTACCGCAATTATTTTGCTTGATCTCATGAAAAGCTTGATCTCGAAATCCTCATGAATAAATTTATTTCTAAAATTCGAAACGAGCTGCAAGATGCGAGCTTTCACAATGAGATGGTTGAAAACAGTATAATGTTATGATTTTATAAGTATAACAGAAAAAGTTAAAATAAGGGGAAGTTTTTCCGGTTCGAAAGATTACCCACCCGGATTTTTTATGTTTCGCCGGCTCTAATGCTTTAAAGCTGTTAACTTCATCCACCAAAATTTCACAGTAGAACGAAAACGCTCTATTGCATGACAAGCTAAGATGTATTGAAATTTTGTGGAGTTAGCAGCTTTTCATAATTAAATTGGAGTTATTTATTCTGGACAATAAACATATACAGTACCTCAACTTTTTGATCACATGTTCGCGATGAACAATTAGTTTTGTTGTTATTTTTTTAACAATGCACTATTTTCAAAAAGCCTAAGCTACCTTAGTAGTCCTCTAGAAATAAGCGTTAGTATTTGCTGAGTTACTGGATATATACCGTTACCTTGCTTTTGATGTTTAAAAAATGTATTCAAGGCAGGTGATCAATTAGTTGACTTTGCACTGTAGTCGGGAAATGGTGAGTACCTTACCACAACGATATTTTGGTGTTCATCTTTTAGAGTTTACAAATTATCACGCAAGTAAATAAAATCTAGTTTTTATGAAATGTAACTAATTCAATACTCACTTATTTAATATTTTGCTAAATTTGTGTAAACCCTAGATGAGGAAAATCAATTCAACAAAATTGGCAGAAATAAAGAGGCTATTACAATTGAACACCAAACATCGCGAAATAGCAAGGCGTGTGGGTGTGTCTGTAGGTATGGTATCTAAAGTGCGCAAAACCTTGGGCCAAATGGGTCCAAAAAAGAAACCTGGGCGCAAGCCAATTTTGGATGCCGCACTGCAAAAGGCGTATTGTCAGAAAAATAAAGTTCCGTGTACATGAAAATGCAGCCCAAATCAGACGTGATCTCTTTCACGGCGAAGGAATTAACGTAACAAATGAAGCTATTAGGAAGAAACTTCGGACACATGGCTTACACGGACGCGTTAAGGTGAAAAAACCCCTATTATAAAGACGACATAGAAAACTTGAGACTACAGTTCGCACAGAAATACAAAAGCTACTCTCAAAATGACTGGGTGCGAGTAATTTGGTCAGACGAAACCAAAATTAATAGATTAGGGAAAGATGGACGCCAATGGATTTGGAGGAAACCGCGTGAGCCTTTAACCAGCGTATTGTTCAACCAACAGTAAAATATGGTAGAGGAAGCATAATGATGTGGGATGTATGAGGATGCAGGGGGTTGGAAAGTGTATCAGAGTATCAGAAAGAATGGATGCGAAATAATATGTTGATATTCTTCGACAAGTTTGCACGATAGCCTAGAAATGTGGGACCAGAGTGTGACGGACGTCATCTTCCAGCAAGATAATGATCCGAAACACACTTCTCGCGTGGCCCAGGCTTGGCTCCAGGATCACGGCTTTGAATTAACTTGACTGGTCTCCTCAATCTCCAGACCTCAACCCAATCGGACGTGCATGGGTTGAGGTCAAGCGCGCAATTTCTGATGCTCCCAGTGACAGCCCTAACCTCGACGATTTATGGCAAAAGGCTGAAAATGCTTGGCAAAACGTAAGTCCGGATCTTTGCATAAATCTAGTGGAGTCCATGCCAAGAAGAATTGTAGCGATTATAAGAGCAGAAGGAGGCCATATTAAATACTAAATAAAAAACCATGTTTTTATCAACAATTGACCACATGTTCTATGGTAGTTTTTTAACCAATATCTTCAAAATAAAAATTTAATTCAAAAATTTTTATTATGTTTCTTATTCACTTTAGTATCACATATTTAATGTGAATTTATAATCAACTCACTTCAACCAAAAGACAATTTCAAACAAAAACAAGTAAGGAAGGCTAAGTTCGGGTGTAACCGAACATTACATACTCAGTTGAGAGCTATGGAGGCAAAATAAGAAAAATCACCATGTAGGAAAATGAACCTAGGGTAACCCTGGAATGTGTTGTATGACATGTGTATCAAATGGAAGGTAGTAAAGAGTATTTTAAGAGAGAGTAGGCCATAGTTCTATGGATGGACGCCATTTAGGGATATCGCCATAAAGGTGGACCAGGGCTGACTCTAGAATGTTTGTACGATATGGGTATCAAACAAAAGTGTTACTGAGTATTTTAAGAGGGAGTGGGCATTAGGTCTATAGGTGGACGCCTTTTCGAAATGTCGCCATTAGGGTGGGCCAGGGGTGACTCTAGAATGTTTGTACGATATGGGTATCAAACGAAAGGTGTTACTGAGCATTTTAAGAGGGAGTGGACATTAGGTATATAGGTGGACGCCTTTTCGAGATATCGCCATTAGGGTGGGCCAGGGGTGACTCTAGAATGTTTGTACGATATGGGTATCAAACGAAAGGTGTTACTGAGCATTTTAAGAGGGAGTGGGCATTAGGTCTATAGGTGGACGCCTTTTCGAGATATCGCCATTAGGGTGGGCCAGGGGTAACTCTAGAATGTTTTTGTACGATATGGGTATCAAATGAAAGGTGGTAATGAGTATTTTAAAAGGGAGTAAGCCTTAGTTCTATAGGTGGACGCCTTTTCGAGATATCGCCATAAAGGTGGACCAAGGGTGACTCTAGAATGTTTGTACGATATGGGTATCAAACGAAAGGTGTTACTGAGCATTTTAAGAGGGAGTGGGCATTAGGTCTATAGGTGGACGCCTTTTCGAGATATCGCCATTAGGGTGGGCCAGGGGTGACTCTAGAATGTTTGTACGATATGGGTATCAAACGAAAAGTGTTACTGAGCATTTTAAGAGGGAGTCGGCATTAGGTCTATAGGTGGACGCCTTTTCGAGATATCGCCATTAGGGTGGGCCAGGGTGACTCTAGAATGTGTTTGTACGATATGGGTATCAAATGAAAGGTGGTAATGAGTATTTTAAAAGGAGTAATCCTTAGTTCTATAGGTGGACGCCTTTTCGCGATATCGCTATAAAGGTGGACCAAGGGTGACTCTAGAATGTTTGTACGATATGGGTATCAAACGAAAGGTGTTACTGAGCATTTTAAGAGGGAGTGGGCATTAGGTCCATAGGTGGACGCCTTTTCGAGATATCGCCATTAGGGTGGGCCAGGGGTGACTCTAGAATGTTTGTACGATATGGGTATCAAACGAAAGGTGTTACTGAGCATTTTAAGAGGGAGTGGGCATTAGGTCTATAGGTGGACGCCTTTTCGAGATATCGCCATTAGGGTGGGCCAGGGGTGACTCTAGAATGTTTGTACGATATGGGTATCAAACGAAAGGTGTTACTGAGCATTTTAAGAGGGAGTAGACATTAGGTATATAGGTGGCCGCCTTTTCGAGATATCGCCATTAGGGTGGGCCAGGGGTGACTCTAGAATGTTTGTACGATATGGGTATCAAACGAAAGTTGTTATTGAGCATTTTAAGAGGGAGTGGGCATTAGGTCTATAGGTGGACGCCTTTTCGAGATATCGCCATTAGGGTGGGCCAGGGTGACTCTAGAATGTTTTTGTACGATATGGATATCAAATTAAAAGTATTAATGAGGGTTTTAAAAGCGAGTGGCCCTTAGATGTATATGTGAAGGCGTTCTCGCGATATCGACCAAAATGTGGACCAGGTTATCCAGAAAATCATCTGTCGGGTACTGCTAATTTATTTATATATGCAATACCACTAACAGTATTCCTGCCAAGATTCCAAGGGCTGTTGATTTCGCCTTGTAGAACTTTTTCATTTTCTTCTACATAATATGGTAGGTGTCACACCCATTTTACAAAGTTTTTTTCCAAAGTTATATTTTGCGTCAATAAACCAATCCAGTTACCATGTTTCATCCCTTTTTTCGTAGTTGGTATAGAATTATGGCATTTTTTTCATTTTTTTCATTTTTCGTAATTTTCGATATCGATAAAGTGGGCGTGGTTATCGTCGGATTTCTGCCATTTTTTATACCAAGATAAAGTGAGTTCAGATAAGTACGTGGGCTAAGTTTAGTAAAGCTATATCGGTTTTTGCTCAAGTTATTGTGTTAACGGCCGAGCGGAAGGACAGACGGTGGACTGTGTATAAAAACTGGGCGTGGCTTCACCGATTTCGCCCATTTTCACAGAGAGCAGTTACCGTCACAGAATCTATGCTCCTACCAAATTTGAGAAGGATTGGTAAATTTTTGTTCGACTTATGGCATTAAAAGTATTCTAGACAAACTAAATGAAAATGGGCGGAGCCACACCCATTTTGAAATTTTCTTTTATTTTTGTATTTGGTTACATCATGTCATTACTGGAGTTGAATTTTGACTTAATTTACTTATATACAGTAAAGATATTAAATTTTTTGTTAAAATTTGAATTTAAAAAAATTTTTTTTTAAAAAGTGGGCGTGTTCTTCATCCAATTTTGCTAATTTTTATTTAGCACATATATAGTAATAGTAGTAACGTTCCTGCCAAATTTCATCATGATATCTTCAACGACTGCCAAATTACAGCTTGCAAAACTTTTAAATTACCTTCTTGTAAAAGTGGGCGGTGCCACGCCCATTGTCCAAAATCTTACTAATTTTCTATTCTGCGTCATAACGTCAACCCATCTACCAAGTTTCATCGCTTTAGCCGCCTTTGGCAATGAATTATCGCATTTTTCCGATTTTTCGAAATTTTCGATATCGAAAAAGTGGGCGTGGTTATAGTCCGATATCGTTCATTTTAAATAGCGATCTGAGATGAGTGCTCAGGAACCTACATACCAAATTTCATAAAGATACCTTAAAATTTACTCAAGTTATCGTGTTAACGGACGGACGGACGACGGACGGACGGACGGACGGACGGACATGGCTCAATCAAATTTTTTTTCGATCCTGATTATTTTGATATATGGAAGTCTATATCTATCTCGATTCCTTTATATATGTACAACCAACCGTTATCCAATCAAACTTAATATACTCTGTGAGCTCTGCTCAACTGAGTATAACTAGTTCGTGATACGAAAATGTGATCAAAAAGTTGACGTACTATGTATGCCTTTCTTTTACCACCATATGCAGAAATCGTCTAACATTCTACCATTATGAAAAATTGGTTTGAGCTGAATGCGGAGCTTTAACCGCATCATCGACGACCTAGCTTAGGCTCAAGTTATGGTGTTAATGGCCTAAACTTTGTTGATTTTAAGCACGTCGACAATCGGCACATCCTAAAGTATCAGCGAAAAGTATCACTCGTACTTGGAGAAAGGCATCGAAACGAAGTACTCGAGTATTTTTTTGAAAAGTATCGATACTATTCACTCAGTACACGTGTCGTTCTATCACTAACTACGTCTGCTTAGCACTGTGTGTCAAATTCTGTGTATGCATAGGAACTGTACCATCATGGGCGGATCCAGAGGGGAATTTTGGAGTGGTACTTCACGAAAAAAATCCGATTTTTTAGCTAGCCACTATCGACTTTACGCCTAGCAATTTTGTTTTTCGATATCCTACTGAAATCGACCGAAAAAATTTGTCGTCTCAACTGACAAAAAGCCTTGGGCGCGTGAAATTTCCAAAAATGTGAGGCATAGCATAACCTGATTAAGGTTCAGTTGGTCTTACTTATGACTATCAAAAGAAATTTGACGCGTCCAACGCTTTTATTTAATTTTCTGATCAACGCCCTAGATTGAGATTGGAGTGTCATGACTAGTACCTAGGACCTACCTAATTATTTTCTAGCTTTTAGTATTATTATTATTTAATGCAAGTATTGTTTTCAACACAACCGTTTAACTTACAAAATTTTTTTAAAATTATTTTATTATATCTTTCATGAACATGAAATGTGTATTAACTTTGGTCCGATGTTTGTAACGTTGAGAAATATAGAAGATAGACTCACCATTAAGTATGCCGAATTGATAAGGGCGACGAACTGAGTTGATATAGCCATGTCCGTCTGTCTATCCGTCTGTCTGTTTGAACGCAAACTAGTCCCTCACATTTCGCGATATCTCAATGAAATTTGGCACAACGATGTATTTTTGTATTATATTAGACATTTGTCGGATCCGGTAGGATCGGACCACTATAACATATATCTCCCATACAACCGATCGTTCAGATAAGACGATTTTGGTCATTCCTGCCGCGATTTAGAAAGTATAAGTCTGAAACTTGGTGATATATATTCTAATATATCATAGAAGATTTTTGAAAAATCACTTTGATCGGAGCTCTATGTATATAGTATATAACCTATCCCATACAACCGATCGTTCAGATGGAAAGATTTTTGGCAATTTCTCCCTTAATTTCCAATATAAAAACGTTAATCTTGGTATTATTTATTCTAATATATCATAGAAGATTTCATGAAAAAATCACTTCGATCAGAGCTATATATAATATATATCCCATACAACCGATCGTTCAGATAAGGCGGTTTTTTGCCATTTTGCATTTTATATTTATCTTAAAAATCGTTTAATTATGTACATCTGTTAACAATATATTTCTTATCTTATACATCCGATTATTTGGAGATTACGAACGGGATAAGATTATTGTTCAGCCCCATTCATGAAAGGTATGAAATCTTCGGCACAGCCGAAGACAGTCTCGTCCTTACTTGTTTTATTTTAAGCTAGGTTCTTTTTTGTGTGGCTGTCCACCAAAAAAGAACTCCATAGTATAGGATAGGGTTTACAATCGCCGTAAATACCCAAAGAAAAAAGAGGGCGATCAACCCCATTGCATCCCAGTAATATTTACATACAGAAAGTGCCATCGAGGCCTTCTTCACTCTCTCCTCTACGTTAAGCTTCCACGACAACTTACTAAGATGATTCTTAGATATTTTTTGCAATGTTTCTCCTGTAGGGTTACCGCTCCTAAATTAGGCCTGGTCCAATTTGAGACCTTGTACCTCTTAGCAAACAAGACCATATCCGCCTTCTCTAAGTTGCCTGTCAAGGGGTATCTACATAAGTTTAGGATAGAGGAGGATCATTTCTTTCCACACTGTCCCACCGAATTGGAAATCACAGAACACTTAATATTTCATTGCCCTCAATTTTGCTGCGAAATACTCTTTGTACAGAGAATTTTTAGAGCGGAGCCTTCCATTATGAATCAAGTTCCCCGAATGTGCAGGGATATAAAATGTTGGAGTAAAACGGCGTTTCTAGTGATGACGGGATTTTATGCCTCATGCCGGTACCGCAGGTGTGGGAACATGAACAGGATAAGCCTGGTCTCATTGGGCCACTTGAAAGCAGTGCGCTGCCCCAGCATACAAGAATATCGTTCCCCGTGGTCCTTTTCTATCAGTCACATGATTGCATCTCCTTTAGATGGAACTTTCGTCTATCTCGCCGTTTCGCTGGAGCATTCTATGTCGGCGCAGAATTTCTTCCACGAAACCTGCTTTGCCATGTGGTTTCACCTTCATAGATCCTCAACAGATCTCTGTGTTCGTCCCAGCACTCCTCGCTTCCGAAACTTTTTCCAGCTTGAAAATGTTCTTTACCTGCCCTCTAGGAAGACTCAACTGTTTACTTCGCCATGGCGGCTTTGATTTTTTCTTGAATATTCTCAGAGTACAAGTTCTGTTGTACGCAGCTGTCCGCGTCTTTGATAGGAGGTTGCTGCACTCTTCTAGTTCCTTTGCGATGATCCTCTTTAGGTTGCACCAGTCTTACTGAAGGTGTTTTTCTCACCATGACTTCAGCGTTAAACCTGCTTTCAGTCTTTGCATAGTAACGGTGAATCCCCGCGCTGAGTCTAGAAACCTTCCTCAAATTGAAAGCCATGGCTCGTGTATCAGAGCCACATCAAATAAACTCCCCTCACATCCTTCGTTGCCACTTTGCTGTGCTCAATGATTTATCTGTAAGATTCGCAGCGCGATTGAGCTGTTTGTCTCTGCATATTTCCCGCCACTGCGCTCACGCAATTGATTTTGCCGCTGATTTGAGGCTCTGGAGATCTCTTACCACTTAAGTTTATGAATATGTGAAAGATGAACAGACCCCTAAATCCATAACGAATTTACGGCTCACTTATGCTTAAACCAAGATGTTGATTATGCTACCCCACTTACCTTCGAGCAGTGTTCCAACTCTGGTTTTATGGAAGTAAACAATAGATCACGTGATCAGTTTGGAAACAAATAGATCTTAATAAGTGGGATATGTGTATTTCCGTATTTAATCATTAATATACGATCGTGGTATCAATAACATATGTACATATTGCAACTGTGAAAATACATATACATATTAGGGTGTTTAAAAATTTACCGTTTTTTAGAGACCTAGGGACTCTGCAATTATATTGTTTATGCAAAATCTCAGCACTGTAGAACATATGAAAGGCAGGGTAAATAAGGTTTAGGTTAGAATTTACTGTCCGGTCCATGATGACCTCACATAGACTGATTGTCCCGTAGTGTTACTTGAAGTTTATTTAACGGCCAAACGGAAAACTTTATCAAAAACCACGACCTATGTTATTAAATAACCCCGTCCCCTTTGTAAATACTAGAAGCTTTCCTGGACCTATGCCACTTGTTGCTTCTAGATCTGACAGCTGCATTACTCCTAATAGATAGACTCTTAGCCTGGCAATCACAGGGTACGAGCACAAAACATGCTCGATCGTTTTCTCTCCCAACCCGCACTTCTTCATCACTGCTTTCACTGAGCAAGCTTATTTTAAAAGCATATGACGTCAGAAGGCAGAGTCCAGATAGAATACCCGTCGTGAGTCCACAGTCCTCCCTTTTTAAAGATATAAGCAATTTGTTAGTCTAAGGTTGTAAAACCTAAACATAATCTTTAACCCTTTACAGCCCCGACCTTGGAGCCACGCCTTTCCTGCTTGGTGGATCAAGTGTACCTCTCGCTTTCTTTTAATCTCGTCCAATCTGGAGGGGACGCCTACGTAGAAAGCTCATGAGTTCCAATATTTTCCCTTATGCTATGGGACTCAATATAGATGTATGCTTTCCCCGTCCCGATTCTTGCGAGATTATTGTCTTTATTGCTACTTGGATGCCCAATATAAAAGCTAACACTGCTTCCAGTGGTTCTACTGCTTAGGCTACGGCTCATACTTCCGCTTGAATAACGCTACAGTAGGATCTGTTTATTTCACAGTATACCGCTGACCCTACTCCTTTCACTACTTTGGAACCATCTGTGTACACATGTATCGCCTCGTCCACCATTTGAACACCCTTGCGCCAAACATAGACCTCTACTGTGACTTAAAAAGCACCCATGAAGCGCATATAGGAAATCACGTATTCTGTTCGTACTGCAATTGATGACGCTATACCGTATGGTCTGCGCTCAAGCTGCCCTGAGACACTGAGTCTCGTTGGAGTTGTTAATGCTATGTTCTTTGCTACCCGGTTTTCTAGTGGAATTTGCAGAATGGCATACAGAGCAGTCGCCAGGGTAATGCTAGGCATGATAACCTGCATTACCCTTCCAATTTGTATACTCAGCTGAGCAGAGCTCACAGAGTATATTAATTTTGTTCGCATAACGGTACCCTGTAACGGCATAAACTAATAGAGATAGATGTAGACTTCTATATATCAAAATAATCTGGGCGAAAAAAAAATTCACCGTCCGTCCCTCCGTAAAAACGATACTTGAGTAAATTTTAAAGCATCTTGATGAAATTTGGGATGTAAGTTTCTGGGCAGTCATCTCAGATCGCTATTTGCAATGAACGGAATCGGACTATAACCACGCCCACATTTTCGATATCGAAAATTTCGAAAAACCGAAAAAGTGCGATAATTCATTACCAAAGGCGGAAAATGCGATGAAACTTGGTAGGTGACTTATGACGCAGAATAGAAAATTAGTAAAATTTTTGACAATGGGCGTGGCACCGCCCACTTTTACTTACTTACTTATACAAACTTATACTTACAAAATACGTAAAAAGGGATGAAACATGATGATTGGATTGGTTTTTGATGCAAAATATAACTTTAGAAAAAAACTTTGTAAAATGTGTGTGACACCTACCATATTAAGTAGAAGAAAATTTAAAAGTTCTGCAGCGTGAAATAAAAAACCCTTGAAATCTTGGCAGGAAAACTGTTCGTGGTATTATATATATAAATAAATTAGCGATATCCAACAGATGATGTTCTGGGTCACCCTGGTCCACTTTTGGTCGATATCTGGAAAACACCTTCACATATACAACTACCACCACTCCCTTTCAAAAGCCTCATTAATACCTTTAATGTGAAACCCATATCGTACAAAGACATTCTAGAGTCACCCCTGGTCCATCTTTATAACGATATCTCGAAAAGGCGTCCACCTCTATAGAACTAAGGCTCACTCCCTTTTAAAATACTCATTAACACCTTTCATTTGATACCCATATCGTACAAACGCATTCTAGAGTCACCCCTGGTCCACCTTTATGGCGATATCTCGAAAAGGCGTCCACCTATAGAACTAAGGCCCACGCCATTTTAAAATACTCATTAACACCTTTCATTTGATACCCATATCGTACAAACGCATTCTAGAGACACCCCTGGTCCCACCTTTATGGCGATATCTCCAAAAGGCGTCCTCCTATGGAACTAAGGCCCACTCCTTTTAAAATATCATTAACACCTTTCATTTGATTCCCCATATCGTACAAACACATTCTACAGTCCCCCTTGGTCCACCTTTTTGGCGATATCTCAAAAAGGCATCCACTATAGAACTAAGGCCCACTCCCTTTTAAAATATTCATTAACACCTTCATTTGATACCCATATCGTACAAACACATTCTACAGTCCCCCTTGGTCCACCTTTTTGGCGATATCTCAAAAAGGCATCCACTTATAGAACTAAGGCCCACTCCCTTTTAAAATACTCCTTAATACCTTCCATTGATATCCTTACCGTATAAAAAAATTGTAGAGTCACCCTGGTCCACCTTTATGGCGATATCTCGAAAACGCGTCCACCTATAGAACTAAGGCCTACTTCCTTTTAAAATATTCATTAACACCTTTCATTTGATTCCCATATCGTACAAGCCACCTTTATGGCGATATCTCGAAAAGGCGTCCTCCTATAGAACTAAGGCCCACTCCCTTTTAAAATACTCATTAACACCTTTCATTTGATACCCATATCGTACAAACACATTCTAGAGTCACCCCTGGTCCACCTTTATGGCGATATCTCGAAAATGCGTCCACCTATAGAACTAAGGCCAACTCCCTTTTAAAATCTCATTAACACCTTCATTTGATTCCCATATCGTACAAACACATTCTAAAGTCACCCCTGGTCCATCTTTATGGCGATATCCCAAATTGGCGTCCACCTATAGATCTATGGCCCACTCCATTTTAAAATACTCTTTAATACCTTCCATTTGATACCCATGTCATTCAAACACATTCCAAGGTTACCTTAGGTTCATTTTCCTATATGGTGATTTTCCCTTATTTTGTCTCCAAAGCTCTCAGCTGAGTATGTAATGTTCGGTTACACGCGAACTTAACTTTCCTTGCTTGTTTTAAATAGCGATGGGAGGTGAGTGTCAAGAAACCCAAATTCCAAATTTCAATAAGATATCACAATATTTACACAAGTTATCGTAATCACAGACAGACAGACCGACGAACGCACATGGCAAACCAATTCCTTTTATATATGAAAGTCTATATTTATCTGGATTCGTTTGTGCCGTTGCGATCAAATGTTAAGTTATCAAAGTTCATAATATTAAAACATATCGAAAGCTGCAAGTTTTAGGTATGTGTACTTAAAATGCACATGTGGAAACAAATATGTAAAATAAACAGTAAATAAATAAACGTAAATTCAACTTCGTCTACAACCCTTACTTTTTTGAGAATAGTTTGTGTTTGAAATATGCCTCAGTAGGATTAGAAAGTAATTTATCTGAAATGAACTGAACAATTGAAACGCACACTGAGTATATAATGTTCGGTTACACCCGTTTTTAGATACCCTTACTTGTTTTTTAGAAATTGTAGAAAAATACTGGCCTTAAAATGCAACTTGAGTTTCTACCATGATATCTTCCAACACCCTAATACATACATATATATATAAACAAAAAGCTATATTTCCTTTGAAACAGAATAACAAAAGTCGTGCTAATTTCATTTCGCTGAAATATT
Organism: Eurosta solidaginis; assembly: GCA_029619165.1. NCBI lineage: Eukaryota > Metazoa > Arthropoda > Insecta > Diptera > Tephritidae > Eurosta > Eurosta solidaginis. The sequence continues at coordinate 25,719 of JARSSU010012727.1, read as the reverse complement.
CATATTTATCTTTAATTTGCCATTTTGGTAGAGCAAAAAACTGTTTGTTTACCTGATTTTGAAAATTTCTGAAACTTTAGTAAAGGAATAAATAGCGCCCACAAGAGTTTTCTTGTTTAAGTACTTTATACTTAACAACCGGTGGACGAAATCACAGTTTACAATGAATTTAAGTAATTATTTTGCGCTCATGTTAGTCTTGCATAGCTCTCTTTTGAGCGGTGCGAGTTCGCGATTCCGCATTTTAAATGGCGATTTATCGAAGATAGAGGATAGCCCATATATGGTTTCATTACATTATTTTGGGAAATATGTTTGCGCTGGTTCAATGGTCAATTTGGAAACTGTGATTACAGTGGCGCATTGCGTGACAAATATAGAAGCGCGTTATATCGAGGTTAAAGCTGGTGTAACTAATATGAACGCTGTTGGACAAGTCCGCAATGTGCAGTGTTTGATTATTCCACCTAATTATGATGAGGAAATTGCACATATGGATATCGCTGCTATTAAAGTGAATCCACCCTTTATCGAGAGTTCGGCAATAAAACCAATTGCGCTTTGTAATACTAAATTAAAGCCATATACAGAAATGCGCATTAGTGGATGGGGTGCAATACGTAAAGCCTCAAAAGAGCCTACGGAACTTCTCCGTACTGCGTTCGTGGATATAATATCAAAGCAGTATTGTGCTCGTAGTTTTAAGCATATACAAGCTTTAACATCATCAATGATTTGTGCTGGGCTTGGTAAAGGTGGAAGTGATAGATGTTTTGGAGATTCTGGAGCACCGGGTGTTGTTAATGGACAAATATGTGCGGTGGTATCAGCTGGGAAAGGTTGTGGGGACCCCAATTATCCGGGTATATATACAAATTTAAATAATGCACAAGTTCTAAAATTTGTAAAAGAATCGATGAAACCGACGCCGGTGGAAAAAGAGCAGCGGTCTAGCGTTAAGAAACTCTTCGCATGTTTTAAAAAGAAAAACAAATCAGTTATACGTCACATTGTTTAAAATTCAATTCTCGTAATTTTTTCATAACGCGCCTAAAGAAGTATAACTTCAAAAAATGTATAATATAATCTGATATAACTTAAATCCAAATTACATACTTTTGTTGTGACATAATAAAACTATTTTATATGGCGTTCTAAAATCGTATCATTTATAACGCGTGTAACTTTACATTTTAAGTAAATCAACCAAAATTATCTACCAAAACTGCGAGCCCCTTAGGTGTAAGAAACTTTAGAGTTGAGGCTATCCAATAATAAATATATAAATTGTCTTTAGAATAACTTGAAATTTGAGGGAAATATGGACTTCTATGCAATTTCTTAAATTCCCACAGTGTTCAAAAAAATAGTTGCGGTTCATTCTGTAACGGAAGAGATTTTTGTCTTATGTGAAAGGGGAAACTTAATTATTTCATGAAACAAAATTGTGGCTCCATTAGGTTTCTATGTGAAATTGGTATAAGTTTGTACTCACCCTTTTCAGAGTATTATGACTGATTAACAACTGATTATAAATCTTGCATCAGTTTTGTATAGACAAAACTTATTTAAGGCTTATTATCAATTAACAAAAAATTGGTTTGTTGGGTGTATACACACAAATGTTCACAGTTATTCTAAAAATTGTATATGCCATCTGCAAGGCATATGAGTATTACTAAAAATGAAAAAATGCCATAATAATATACCAAATACGAAAAAAGGGATGAAACATGGTAATTGGATTGGTCTATTGACGCAAATATAACTTTAGAAAAAAACTTTGTAAAATGGGTGTGACACCTACCATATTAAGTAGAAGAAAATGAAAAAGTTTTGCAGGGCGAAATCAAAAGCCCTTGGAATCTTGGAAGGATAACTGGTATTACATATATAAATAAATTAGCGGTACCCGACAGATGATGTTCTGGGTCACCCTGGCCTACATTTTTGTAGATATCTCGAAAACGCCTTCACATATACAACTACCACCACTCCCTTTTAAAACCCTCATTAACACCTTTCGTTTGATACCCATATTGTACAAACGCATTCTAGAGTCACCCCTGGCCCACGTTTATGGCGATTTCTCGAAAAGGCGTCCACTCATAGAACTAAGGCCCACTCCCTTTTAAAATACTCACTAACACCTTTCGTTTTATACCCATATCGTACAAGCAAATTCTAGAGTCAGCTCTGGTCCACCGTTATGGCGATATCCCTAAATGGCGTCCATCTATAGAACTTCCATTTGATACACATGTCATACAAACACATTCCAGGGTTACCCTAGGTTCATTTTACTACGAGGTAATTTTCCCTTATTTTGTCTCCATAGCTCTCAACTGAGTATGTAATGTTCGGTTACACCCGAACTTAGCCTTTCTTACTTGTTTTAACTCATTTTGTTGCCACGTCTTTTTATGTTTCTTAAAATGGGCTACATAGATTTCAACCTGAATAATCCCAACTGTACCCAAAAGGGACTAGGATCAATTATGTCCCAATGTAGATAAAAGAGATCAATCGGAGACCGCTCTCTTTAGGGATTAATCGCACCCTTTATTTTTATAGGGACGAGTTGAGTTCATCTACACACGCGCAGACATATTGCCCATAAAAAATTACATAACATAATAAAAGAAAAGAGAATAAATCAAAGATTTTTGTTTTTCAATGGAATGTCTGTGCTTTTGATGGCACGTAGCAAGTCATGCAGCCCATCAAAGAAAATGCTACAACAGAGAACATCTTCCTTACCGTTGCACATGCTCCTTATCAAGCTGGAGACATTGGTGCTTTATCGGTAACCGTATCGGTAACCTTATAACAGCTGATTCGACCAACCTTATGAGAATCAATGCAATCGATTGTTGGTGCCGCTAAAGTCGTAACCGTATCGTAGCCAACCAATTGGATTTTGGTTTACCGTCGTAACGATAAACAGCTGATTACGTTAGGGATACGGATACAGCGATACGGCATACGGCACCAATGACTCCGGCTTCAGGGATGATAAATGGATTTTTTCATTTTGTATCAAACGAGAAAAAAAAATGTACCAAATCATCCAAAAATGTACCAAAAGTCTTCGGATGTGAATTTGAACCAAACTAGAGCTATATTCTGCTTCTTTATCCAAAAACTATTTTTAGTCAGGAAACTTTCTAAGACAAAGTAAAGGTAGCATAACAGGGAAATGTGATTTGTGAAGAATTACTTTTGCAATAAAAATAATAAAAGAAGTTTATCGATTGAAGCGTACAATTATTTACATATATTAAAACATTTCTTCATTGAGTACCAGTAAGGAACATAAAATTAATATTAAAAAAAATAACAGCTGCATTCAATGCAAATATATTTCATAAAAACATTTTAGGTACAAAAGATTTAGATTCAGGTATAAAAGTTGACAAATTGTCGCCTACATTTATACTAATAACTCATGTTTCAATCACTACATTAACAGTTCTTCTTCTTTGAGTTATTTAAATACCTCAGTTTAGAAAAAGCCTTTTTTCGTATCTATATTATGACAACTACTGTTAGCTGATTTAATCAAGTCTTTAGTTTTTATTAAACTCGAAACTGTTTATTTGAAAAATATTTCTACACTTAGTTTTAATTAAATTTTGTATAGAAAATATCCTTTCTACGTTTGTGGCTGAATGCGGAATCGACAATATGTCTTGAACTATTCTATAAATATTGGAAAACATTTGTGCATTTATTTATTTTTAACTGATCTTAGTTCTTCCCAAAAGCTGCATATATTTAAATTCTTGAACTTTTTAAGGCTCTCATGCTCTGATAAAGCTCTAATTTCAGAATTAATTTTCTTTATTTTATCAAATGGTGATTTCGGAAACAAGTCCATCACTAAAGGCACAATACTATCTGTTTAAAATACTTTCTGGTGAAATCTTTGCAGCCCACAACAAAGTTTAGTCATTCAAATTTACTTTCTTTAATAAAGTGCTACAAAAGAGTATATAAAATTGGTTAGCACAGCTCTTAAATATGTGTAGGAACGTCATATTTTTCGAAAAGGTTGTTTGATAGAACAATATCCACATTAACACCGCATTAAACTTAATCTGGTGGTTAAATGATTTTCGTCTGAATCAATATTTAATATCCAAATAGGACTGGGGTCTAAATAAGATTTTTTTATAAAATTTTTAATTTGGTAATAAGTAAATGTATGCGAATATCTTCAGACTGCATTTCTATATTCACATTATTTATTTAATTTTAAACTATAAGAAAGAAATGTAAAATATACTTTATAAATAGGACTTTGAAAAATTTCAGATATAAGATTAATATTTTGATTATTGCTTTTATTTTCAAATACGTAAAAATTAAAATAATACTTGAGGGCATCCCATTGCTCAAGAATTTTATCTATAGCCATCATCCGGTGGCAAAATCCTGAGCCAGATAAATAATTTTGTATGTAAATGCAACAACAACGATTTGAGCCAGATAAATCCAGATAGAAGTGTAGTTCAACTTGTGAGCCAGATAATTTGTTAATTACTTCTTTTTAGTTTGGCAACGCTGCCTTTAATAAACCTACTTTTTCAAAAATAGATGTCGCTGCTTAGCCTTTCGCCGTATGAGTTAATGAAAAACAGCTGCGGCATCTGCCTATCACAATTCACGTATGCGAAAATTTTACGACATCTGCTTCTCAAATCTCTCAATGATCCAGAGCATTACCGTGAGAATTGAGCGTGAGCCGGATGTGTAAAACTCACTGGAAGATGGCATATGACTGCTTATCTAGAAAGCCACCTTGTGGGGGCGTACTTACATAACATACATTTCTGTACCGAAATGCTCTTGGAAACTCTGAAAGTCTGCGCTCCTAAGGGGGCTGTTAAAAAAACGATAGTTTACGTCTTTTAAAAATTTTTCAATTTTTCTGAGCTTTTAAGTGAAAACTCATATAAATAGACAACATTGGTTAATTCGTTGTAGTTCTATAAATAGAACAAAAACAACACCAAGTTTCTTTGAAAACCGCCTTACCAACGCATAACTTTACCATATGATGCCATACGAATAATGGACTAGGAATAAAGAATATAGCCAAAGAAGGCAATTGGGATAAGGTTTACAACAACTAAGGCATGACGTGGCTGAATGCGTTTGTAACACTTCGACCATCGTAGGAGTGCGGGTTCAAATCCCACTCCCGGAGAAAAGCCTTTGAAGAGATTTACAAGGTATAATCGAAACAGCTATCGCCTTGTCCGTCCTGATGTCACGTTGTTTAAATTTTTCCCAAATTATTAAATAAATTTATCAATTTTGTTGGAAATACATCACAAGCGGCCATTGAAGCTAAATTTAAAATGTGACAAACACATCCATTAACATGCAGATTTGGAACAACTTGCTTCAGCCTTGCTTGCACTACGCTTTTTGCTCCCATCATAACCGAGCAATTGTCGGCAGTGAAACTAATCATTTTTTCAAGTGGTACTGAATGGTCTTTGAAAGATTTAATAATGGTATTAAAAATACCATCCGTGTTACTATTGGTCAAAAGTATCAAATCTAAAAATCTATCAATGCACTTCTGATCAAAAATTCGAATCGAAACTGCCAAATTTTTTGATAAACGTACATCAGTCGTTTCATCTATTATTAGAGAGTAATAATTCTTCTGACAAAATGCAATTATGCATATATAATTTTCTGGCCC
>JARSSU010012727.1:0-17500 GCA_029619165.1 Eurosta solidaginis | reverse complement strand
TTGGTCTATCTCTATTTCCGTCCAACTCTAACTTTTTGACTTTTACTCACTGCTGACTCCGTCCTTTTCGCTTCATCTATCTCTATATTCGTCTCACCCAATCGCCTTCTCAGTCTCATTCTTCTTCCCTCTTTTCTCTTCTCTCAAGTTTTTTCTCATTTCCTTCATCCCTTATTTCCAGTCCCAGAGTGTGGTATGATTTTTGTTCCAGTCCCATTCCGAGTCCCAGTCCAACTCCGAGTCTCAGTCCTAGTCATAGTCCGAATCCCAGTCCCAGTCTGTCTGTGGTCTACTTCCCGGAAAAAAGGATCCTAAGTACTATTATAGGGAAATTTTTATACCAATTTCTGTAAAATCGACTAGGACGTATGTAAATGGGTATTATTAATTCATGTCTTTATTTCGGCTTCGCATTCATATTTATCAATTTTGTCAGGTTGATGCGACTATATCGAATATCACAATGAAAATTACTGTAAAGCTCTCAGCAACACCTAACACTACCTACACACATATTCTAGTGGTATCCGAGTCCACGTTTTGGCCCTTATCTCGAGACCCTAGTCACCCAGGGGTATGAAATTACCCTATACTAAAGCACTCATCAACAGCTTTCATTTGTTTATCCATATTCTATAAACACATTCTAGGGTCGTACCCGCGTCCCCCTTTTGGCCTACATCTCGAGACCCTAGTTAACCAGGGGTACGAAAAATACCCCGTATCAAAGTACTCATACACAGCTTCAATTTGATACCCATTTTGTTCCAACACATCTCATGATTACCCAGGTCCACGTTTTGATCTCAATACCCTAGCCAGAACGGGATAAAAAGTATTCTAATTATTAGATGTAGTACATTGTTTAGATTTTGATGCAGTAAGTACATGGCGTACAATGTGAGGTCTTGACGGACCAGCCGGCTCAGTCTAACTCGAACTCTACATCAAATTTTTGTTTCAACCATTTTCATTTCAGAACTTTTCTACGCCTGATTTAAAATAGTAGCATGTATAAAACGATAACTCGGTTTAATTTCTTTCATCTGGAAACTTCCAGCCTCATTTCCCTATCAAAACATATTTTCTATCACCCAGTTACTAGCATTTAGTTGCTTTGGTATTGTTCTTACCCAATAATTCTAGTTTATTTATTGCTCAAAACAATATTTGCGCAGCACCTGAGTTGGGTGCGTAAACAGTTTCTTAGTCAGCTTCTACGACGGCCAACGTTTAGTCGCTGAACACGTATTTTGTTATCATAAAACAAGTAAGGAAGGCTAAGTTCGGGTGTAACACGAACATTACATACTCAGTTGAGAGCTGTGGAGACAAAGTAAGGGAAAATCACCATGTTGTAAAAAGAACCTAGGGTAATCCTGGAATGTGTTTGTATGACATGTGTATCAAATGGAAGGTATTAAAGAGTATTTTAAGAGGAAGTGGGCCATAGTTCTATAGATGGACGCCATTTAGGGATATCGCCATAAAGCGTGGACCAGGGTGACTCTAGAATACGTTTTGTACAATATGGGTATCAAACGAAAGGTGCTAATAAGCGTTTTAAAAAGGAGTGGGCCTTAGTTCTATGGGTGAACGCTTTTTCGGGATATCGCCATAAACGTGGACCAGGGTGACTCTAGAATTGTTTTGTACGATATGGGTATCAAATAAAAGGTGTTCATGAGTATTTTAAAAGGGAGTGGGCCTTAGTTCTATAGGTGGACGCCTTTTCGGAATATCGTTATCAAAAGTTGACCATGGTTGATTCTAGAATGCGTTTGTACAATTATATGTATCAAACGAAAGGTATAATAAGTATTTTAAAAGGGGAGTGGGCCTTAGTTCTATGGGTGGACGCCCTTTTTTCGGGATATCGCCATCAACGTAGACCAGGGGTGACTCTAGAATGCGTTGTACAATATAGGTATCAAATGAAAGGTGTTAATGAGTATTTTAGGGCGTGGGCCTTAGTTCTATAGGTGGACGCCTTTTCGAGATATCGCCATAAAGGTGGACTAGGGTGACTCTAGAATTTGCCTGTACGATATGGGTATCAATGAAGGTGCTAATGAGTATTTTAAAAGCGATTGGGCCTTAGCTCTATAGTTGGATGCTTTTTCGAGATATTGCCATAAAGTGGCCAGGGTGTGACTCTAGAATTTTTTTGAACGATATGGGGTATCAAATGAAAGGTGTTAATGAGTATTTTTAAAAGGAATGGGCGTTAGTTCTATATGTGGACTCCTTTTCGAGATATCGGCATAAACGTGGACAAGGGGCGACTCTAGAATGTGTTTGTACGATATGGGTATCAAATTAAAGGTATTAATGAGTATTTTAAAAGGGAATGGCCATAAGTTTGTATATGTGAAGACGTTTTCGAGATATCGACCAAAATGTGGACCAGGGTGATCCAGAACATCATCTGCCGGGTACCGCTACTTTATTTATATATGTAATACCACGAACAGTATTCCTGCCAAGATTCCAAGGGCTTTTGATTTCGTTTGCAAAATTCCACCCATTTTACCAAGTTTTTTTTCTAAAGTTATATTTGCGTCAATAGACCAATACATTACCATGTTTCATCCCTTTTTCGTATTTGGTATATAATTATGGCATTTTTTTTATTTTTCGTAATTTTCGATATAGAAAAAGTGGGCGTGGCATAGTCAGATTTGGGTATTTTTTACACCATACAAAGTGAGTTCAGATAAGTACGCGAACGTAGCCACGCTCATTTTGAAATTTTCTTTTATTTTTGTATTTTGTTGCATCATATCATTACTGGAGTTGAATTTTGACTTAATTTACTTATATACAGTAAGATATTAAATTTTTTGTTAAAATTGAATTAAAAAATTTTTTTTAAAAAGTGGGCGTGTTCTTCATCCAATTTTGCTAATTTTTATTTAGCACATATATAGTAATAGTAGTAACGTTCCTGCCAAACTTCATCATGATATCTACAACGACTGCCAAATTACAGCTAGCAAAACTTTTAAATTACCTTCTTGTAAAAGTGGGCGGTGCCACGCCCATTGTCCAAAATCTTACTAATTTTCTATTCTGCGTCATAACGTCAACCCATCTACCAAGTTTCATCGCTTTAACCGCCTTTGGCAATGAATTATCGCATTTTTTCGGTTTTTCGAAATTTTCGATATCGAAAAAGTGGGCGTGGTTATAGTCCGATATCGTTCATTTAAATAGCGATCTGAGATGAGTGCCCAGGAATCTACATACCAAATTTCATCAAGATACCTCAAAATTTACTCAAGTTATCGTGTTAACGGGCAGACGGACGGACGGACGGACGGACGGACATGGCTCAATCAAATTTTTTTTCGATACTGATGATTTTGATATATGGAAGTCTATATCTATCTCGATTCATTTATACCTGTACAACCAACCGTTATCCAATCAAAGTTAATATACTCTGTGAGCTCTGCTCAACTGAGTATAAAAAACTCAAACGCTAGATATAGAGTAAGAGCAATCAGTTTCTTTACTAAGGTATATGGCTGTGTGCGTGCGTATGTGATTGAACTATCAATCATTGTTTTTCATTATTATGCCAAGAAGCTACATTGAATTGAGTTAAGTTTTGTCTATTTATTTTTTGTGGCTCGGAGTGGAATAGTTAAGTTTGTGGTATTTGCGGCACTTTATTGATGCCATTTAAGAGTAAATAAGCATAATTGTTATGGGAGCACGTGTGTTAGAATATATATTTTTGAATATGCGTACACCCAGCAAACACAGTTTCTAACGTTAGAGAATATTGTAATTTTACATTAGAATTCTAATGAAGTTCTCTAATGCATTTCGATTCGAAAACTAGGTTAGAGAACTAGCTTGAATTTGACTGTGAAACGATTCGAATAACACTAGAAATGCGATGTTGTGATCATTGTCACAGTTATCGATTATTTGCACGACATGATCACTCATCCTTAGTGTTATACAAACAAATAAATATAGCGAAAAGTTTTGTGGAAATGTTAAAGTTGCGAAATAAGTTTTTTTATTATAATAATAATACTAGTAATGAAATTAATCAAAAAAAGTTAAAAAGGAAAGCGAGCAGATTATAGAAGTGCTATTTGAATGGCATGAAGAAAACGTTTCCTCATCCGTACCACAAAACAACGCTCAGCTCAATATTTATGTACGTTTTTAATTTAGTATAAAAGAAAAAGTCTTTGAAATATGCTCATTCTTAATACATAAGCTTATAACCAAATAAAAGTATGTATTTGATATAATGAAACAATGAAAATTCCGCTGATTTTAAATAATTGAACTTAATTGCGCATCGCTTCAAAGTTCTCATTAGAAACTCATTAGAAATTGACGTTAGAATTCGATTAGAATTCTAACCCTTTTCTCGATATCGAGAACGAAGTCCCTTTTTGTCGAGAATGCTATAATTCGCAACAGTTTCACAAATCGTCCTCTAACCTTCTACCTTAGAGAAATACATTAGAATTCGATTCGACTTCTAATCGTTTTCTAACCTAAATGTTTGTTGGGCATGCATATGGGAAATTCCACGGCCACTCATCCTGACTTTATCTGCTCCCCAAAATCGTTTAGTGTTTTTCTCCGCTCTCTTTCTTTATATCTTTGTATGCCTCTCTTTCTTTTAAAATTTCTTTCAAAAACAAGTAAGGAAGTCTAAGTTCGGGTGAAACCGAACAATCATACCCAGCTGTACACTTTAAAATGCTGTTGGTGTTTGTTTTATGTGCTTAATAGTGTTTCAAGGCTGCGCAATAATACATATACATATGGTTCTATTCTGAAGTAGTTTTCGTGTAAAAGAAGCAAAACGGATACAGAGGCTAACACCAATGACCTTGAGCAGTTACTCACGACGTACGTACCAAAAACGTGTCAGCTGACACGACCTATCTTATGAGTGTGCAATGTAAACGAAACTCACCAGACGTGCAACGCCCGTACGTACGTATCCCGGACGTAGAAATCAAAACAATTTTGATTTTTCCGTAAGAACGTGTCAGCTGATCGCTCTCTCAATAGACAGGTTGCCTAGTAAACTTTTGTGCTGCTAATTTTTGACCGTTTGCAGTTTATGCAAAACTACACCTAATTAAAGTTGAAAAATTATGAAAAAATTCGAATAATATGTAACAGTGCAGATTATGAATATGTCATCTATCTATCTTTTATTTAATATTAATTCAGCTTTTACATATCACAAGTAACGAAGGCTAAGTGCGGGTGTGACCGAACGTTAATACTCAGTTGAGAGCTATGGACACAAATAAGGAACATCACCATGTCGGAAATGAACCTATGGGTAACCCCTGGAATGTGGTGTATGACATGTGTATCAAATGGAAGGTATTAAAGAGTATTTTAAGAGAGAGTAGGCCATAGTTCTATGGATGGACGCCATTTAGGGATGTCGCCATAAAGGTGGACCAGGGCTGACTCTAGAATTTGTTTGTACGATATGGGTATCAAATGAAAGGTGTTACTGAGCATTTTAAGAGGGAGCGGGCCTTAGGTCTATCGGTGGACGCCTTTTCGAGATATCGCCATTAAGGTGGGCCAGGGGTGACTCTAGAATGTGTTTGTACGATATGGGTATCAAATGAAAGGTGGTAATGAGTATTTTAAAAGGGAATGGGCTTTAGTTCTATAGGTGAACGCCTTTTCGAGAAATCGCCATAAAGGTGGACCAGGGGTGACTCTAGAATATGTTTGTACGATATGGGTATCAAATGAAAGGTGTTAATGAGTATTTTCAAAGGGAGTGATCCTTAGTTCCATAGGTGGACGCCGTTTCGAGATATCGCCATAAAGGTGACCAGGGGCGACTCTAGAATGTGTTTTGTACGATATGGGAATCAAATGAAAGGTGTTACTGAGCATTTTAAGAGGGAGGGGCATTAGGTCTATAGGTGGACGCCTTTTCGAGATGTCGCCATTAGGGTGGGCCAGGGGTGACTCTAGAATGTTTGTACGATATGGGTATCAAACGAAAGGTGTTACTGAGCATTTTAAAAGGGAGTGGGCATTAGGTCTATAGGTGGACGCCTTTTCGAAATATCGCCATTAGGGTGGGCCAGGGGTGACTCTAGAATGTGTTTGTACGATATGGGTATCAAATGAAAGGTGTTACTGAGTATTTTCAAAGGGAGTGATCCTTAGTTCTATAGGTGAGGAAGCCTTTTCGAGATATCGCCATAAAGGTGGACCAAGGGTGACTCTAGAATGTTTTGTACGATATGGGTATCAACGAAAGGTGTTACTGAGCATTTTAAGAGGGAGTGGGCATTAGGTCTATAGGTGGACGCCTTTTCGAGATATCGCCATTAGGGTGGGCCAGGGGTGACTCTAGAATGTGTTTGTACGATATGGGTATCAAACGAAAGGTGTTACTGAGCACTTTAAGAGGGAGTGGGCATTAGGTCTATAGGTGGACGCCTTTTCGAGATATCGCCATTAGGGTGGGCCAGGGGTGACTCTAGAATGTTTGTACGATATGGGTATCAAACGAAAGGTGTTACTGAGCATTTTTAGAGGGAGTGGCATTAGGTCTATAGGTGGACGCCTTTTCGAGATATCGCCATTAGGGTGGGCCAGGGGTGACTCTAGAATGTTTGTACGATATGGGTACAAACGAAAGGTGTTACTGAGCATTTTAAGAGGGAGTGGGCATTAGGTCTATAGGTGGACGCCTTTTCGAGATATCGCCATTAGGGTGGGCCAGGGGTGACTCTAGAATGTGTTTGTACGATATGGATATCAAATTAAAGGTATTAATGAGGGTTTTAAAAGCGAGTGGCCCTTAGATGTATATGTGAAGGCGTTTTCGCGATATCGACCAAAATGTGGACCAGGTGATCCAGAAAAATCATCTGTCGGGTACTGCTAATTTATTTATATATGCAATACCACTAACAGTATTCCTGCCAAGATTCCAAACGCTGTTGATTTCGCCTTGTAGAACTTTTCATTTTCTTCTACTTAATATGGTAGGTGTCACACCCATTTTACAAAGTTTTTTCCAAAGTTATATTTTGCGTCAATAAACCAATCCAATTACCATGTTTCATCCCTTTTTTCGTATTTGGTATAGAATTATGGCATTTTTTTCATTTTTCGTAATTTTCGATATAGATAAAGTGGGCGTGGTTATGGTCGGATTTCGGCCATTTTTTTTACCAAGATAAAGTGAGTTCAGATAAGTACGTGGACTAAGTTTAGTAAAGATATATCGGTTTTTGCTCAAGTTATTGTGTTAACGGCCGAGAGGAAGGCCAGACGGTGGACTGTGTATAAAAACTGGGCGTGTCTTCCACCGATTTCGCCCATTTTCACAGAAAACAGTTACCGTCATAGAGTCTATGCCTCTACCAAATTTAAGAAGGATTGGTAAATTTTTGTTCGACTTATGGCATTAAAAGTATTCTAGACAAACTAAATGAAAATGGGCGGAGCCACGCCCATTTTGAAATTTTCTTTTATTTTTGTATTTTGTTGCATCATATCATTACTGGAGTTGAATTCTGACTTTATATACTTATATACAGTAAAGATATTAAATTTTTTGTTAAAATTTGAATTTAAAAAAATTTTTTTTTAAAAAGTGGGCGTGTTCTTCATCCAATTTTGCTAATTTTTATTTGGCACATATATAGTAATAGTAGTAACGTTCCTGCCAAATTTCATCATGATATCTTCAACGACTGCCAAATTACAGCTTGCAAAACTTTTAAATTACCTTCTTGTAAAAGTGGGCGGTGCCACGCCCATTGTCCAAAATCTTACTAATTTTCTATTCTGCGTCATAACATCAACCCATCTACCAAGTTTCATCGCTTTATCCGCCTTTGGCAATGAATTATCGCATTTTTTCGGTTTTTTTCGAAATTTTCGATATCGAAAAAATGGGCGTGGTTATAGTCCGATATCGTTCATTTTAAATAGCGATCTGAGATGAGTGCCCAGGAATCTACATACCAAATTTCATCAAGATACCTCAAAATTTACTCAAGTTATCGTGTTAACGGACGGACGGACGGACGGACATGGCTCAATCAAATTTTTTTTCGATCCTGATTATTTTGATATATGGAAGTCTATATCTATCTCGATTCCTTTATATATGTACAACCAACCGTTATCCAATCAAACTTAATATACTCTGTGAGCTCTGCTCAACTGAGTATAAAATTAAATTGAGAAAGTGATGTTTCCATAAGCATGCATGCAAATGGTCAATGGCAAAAGTGCTTATCTGTAAACAATACACACACAAATATGTTATGTACATGTACACAAACGCACACATTGATTCGTACGGGCTTGAGGGTTCGGTCAAACGTGTTTCGTACGACAGAACGTCCGTACGTACCGCACACGTCGGTGGGTAATTGCCGCTTTACATGTATATGCGTGGGTAATTTCATCTTCGCTCTTAGCTGTTACATATACGTGTGAGTATTTCTCTTTTTTCTTCGCTCTTAGCTTTGCTCTTTACATGTATGTGTAGCTGCTTGCTTTGCTGTTGTTTTGTTTTTATTTACAAGCAGTATAGTGACATATCGAAACTGCTCGTATTCGCCGCAATATCAAATGAATGATTTTTACTATAATTTTCGCAATAAAAATAGTATTCAGTACGGTTACCACCTGACCTATTTATATACATATTTATATTAACTTGGCATGGTTTGGCGAGACTTCGCCACGCACTAAGTGTACACATCTAATTGCTTCTAATGTATGCAGAAATTGCTTATGACGTGTTTACTTTAGTTCGGATGTATTTCGTTTTTCCACATAGCGTTTTACAAAAATATAAACTCATATCTATTATATACTATGTTGCATACAATGCTTTTTGATTCATCTTGGGATTTATGAGCGTAATAAAATGGGCGCACGAGAGTCATATTACCTAAAGCAATAGCAGGATCATTTTCACAAACTAAATGCCGCAAATAATTTGTAGCAGAAAGCAGGATTAAGTTTGCCCCAAAAACTGCATTGTAAGTAGTTTGAGCTCCTTCGAAATAGCCATAAATAAATAAAGTTGGAAATATTCATTGATCATAAAAAAAACGAGAGAAAACAGTTCTTTACTTAAAAAAATGTTTGAAGTAGCTCAAAAGTACAAAGCTACATATATATATACAAAAAACGATATGCTCACCATGACGTCTTCTTTCAAAATTTACCCAGCAGGTACTTTGTTTATGCCAAAGCTTGAAAGATATATGAAATGGTCAGTGTTGCCTTTTCCTTTTCTTTTCTAATAAAACCCTACTCATATTAATTAAGTTTAATTAAAAACGAAATTGCTACACTGTGAGTTTTTTATCGCAGAACCTTATGCCTTTTACCATTCTTGTTTTTATACCCAGCTGTACTTGTACACAGAGTATTATAGCTTTATATTTAGACCTTTGATGGTTGGTTGAACAGGTATAAAGGAATCGAGATAGATATAGACTTTTATATATCAAAATCGTTAGTATCGAAAAACATTTGATTGAGACATGATCGTCCGTCCGTCCGTCCGTTAACACGATAACTTCAGAAAATATAGAGTTATCTTTGCCAAATTCGGTATAACGGGTTTATCTTGACCCAGAATAGATTGGTATTGAAAATTAGCCAAATAGGACGATTACTACGTCCACTTTTTTGATATCGAAATTTAGAAAAGTGGAAAAATGTGATAATTCAAAAACAAATACCGCTAATGAAAATTTAGTGGGTAGATTGGTTTTTACGACGCAAAACATAGATTAAAAAACAAACTTTTAATGCCATAAGTCGAACAAAAATCTCCCCATCCGAACGAAATTTGGCATAAATATTTTGTTCATAGCTACAAGTCTGAATTGCTCTGAAAAGGAGCGAAATCGCCTGAAAGCCACGCCTACTTTTTTATAATAGCTCTGAAAATGTGTTGTAAAATTCAAAAGCTGTATTTCGCTAACGAAAAAACTATACAAATAAGATTTTCACGAATGTTAAGCAATCAAAACAAAATTCGTCACTTACATAAAAAAATAATTATTTGTTGTTAGTGGGCCGGCCAATTTGTGGTACACACTTTTGTTGTCTCTAGATGACGACTGCTCCTAAGTTTAAAGTTGAAATTGTATTCAGGAATGGTAAGCGTACTATTAGTCACGCTAAAAATTAAGCCATTGATTAAAAACAATGCTCACTTTGACTATCTCGAACACACCCACCTAAGGGATTTTTTAAATAATTCTATTTATACTCTTATCAATATCTTTTTGATTGATACCCCCTAACGAACACATTTTTCAAGCCGCTTTTTTTCACAGATTTTGATGGTGATTTGATGGGGGTGATATTTCCAGACCAAATAGGGATAAAAGCGTATTTTCAATAAAAACCTAGTTGCCACTAAAGAAGGTTTGTGAGTTAGAAATGTGTCGGTTAATAACTGCACTTCATTTTAAAGCAAAAATTTATTGATATTGACAATATTAATATGAAATTTATGTACCTTCGCTACACAAATGGGAAAAGTCGAATCACAACTACTCCCTCCCTTCTTATTAATAGAACAGAAAATATTTTATTTCGGAATGCAATCGAGTTTATGTGTATATATAATGGTCAAGGTTGGTATATTAGATGACCTTGTTGTTGTTTGTTGTTGTAGCATAGGTTGCTCCCCGAAGGCTTTGGGGAGTATTATCGATGTGATGTCCTTTGCCGGATACAGATCCGGTACGCTCCGGTAACACAACATCATTAATGTGCTGGCCCGACCATCTCGGGAACGATTTATATGGCCACATTAAACCTTCAGGCCATCTCGTTCCATGAGGAGCTTGGGGTCCAGCAGAGCCTCGTCCTGTTTGTGAAACAGGAATCGGTGCGGATAGGTGAGGTTGACATGTGAGTTGGGAGAAGCTATATATTGCGCTGGCAACATGAAAGGTTGCACTACTACACAGCCCTTGAATCTGGTATTTTAGTCACCTCTTACGACAGGCATACCTACCGCGGGTATATCCTGACCCGTCAACCCCGCTGGGGTGATATAAACACCGGATTGATAGCAGTAATGAAGCGTAATTTATCAAAAATAAATTATTATATTTTATTTCACAAGTTGGGAGACTATAGCATTTTTCGCTTAATAAAAATTCCCTATTTTGCTGATTACAATAAGGATCGCAAGTAGCGCCACTGTTTCGTACAACGCTTTAAGATTTTGAGGTATGTTTAGTTAATCAACTTGAGCTCTAATGGACACAAACCCAATGCCTGTTGGGTATTCGACGCCATTTCGAACGAACACAAATCACCGAACAGGTTAACTAGAGTTTTTAACACTGCCAGATCGCCGCTTTAAGCTGAATTATACTTAAAGTTAAAGTAGACTGCAAAACTGAAGACTAAGTTTTAAGCGTAGTTTTAACTGACCTGAGTTTGAACTGTGTACTGAAAATAACCTCCGGCCTAAGAATCAGATAAATATGTAAATTGTTATACATTTACTATATTACACACAGTTTTCCATTGTAGAAGATGTATTTTTGGTTGTTGCATAGATGGGTATAAAATAATCCTTATTAGGCATAACGCTGTACAGTGGACTTGTGTTTTTATTGTTTTAGTGTTCTGATATATCTTTATTTTAGTTCTTGTAGGGAAATACCCATATCTGAAGGAAACTGCATTTTACCCGCTCAAATTCATTAGTGGTATCCTCTGTATCCTTTTTGCTACTTTTGAACGAAAATGAGTTCTGAATAGAACCGTATATATATGTATTATAGTGCAGCTTTATTAACCACACAAAGTAAACAACAACAACGTTTCAAGTGTACAGCTGGGTATGTATGTTCGGTTTGAACCGCGCTTAGACTTTCTTACTTTTTTACTATCAAATTTTCATTCAAAGCACACTTTTGATCGCGGGCCAACAATGAAAGAAAAAGAAGTAAATTCTTTTATTATTCACAAACTTCAATATTTATTGCGTTTTTTCTCATATGCATAAGACTTTATTCACTTCCACTTCGAGGAATGAAATCTCATTCATACATATTTACAAACATAACTTAGCGCCTAACTAAGCTAAGTGAGATCATGCAAAGGGAACACCAACGTCGCTAAATTCGAAGACATTCAAATGTGAAAAAGGTAAAACCAATAATCGTTCCGCTTTTTTTTTGTTACTTTATTAAAGTTTTTTAAAGCAATCGTACAATCACGATGCAACGCTGCTTACGGAATAAAAACAAACACCAATTTTTAATAATGGTCATCGATTTATTGGTGACATAAAAACATGCACCCCCTGACGTAAGGGAGTTAAGAGAATGATGAGTTTGACATGAAATTCGATACGGCAATATTCGCAATTGTCAGGTGTGTGGTAAAACTTTAATTCTTAAGGCATTTTTTATCATTGTCACTTGCATGAAATGATATCTTGAGAGAATTATTTGTTATAGTTATTATTATATTTTTATAAGCCTCGAAGCACTGGGACCCTTCATTATATATATTGTGCTTGAAATTTCAGTTTATTACTCTATGTGTAGGCTTTTGATGTACTTAAGAACCTCTGAGGCCTTTTAACTCATTTCACAAAGGGATTAAGAATCATCCAGATGGGAGGGTCCCTGCGTCCCTAAAGCGAAGTATGCACCGAAACTGGGAACCGGCATTTAATCCTTCAGCTCATAAGAACAACAGATAAGATAGTCGTATAGATTAAACTACTTAGGTGATATCGTAGGTTGCAGTGACCCATATAGCACATAGTGTGAGTTGATAGGTCCCCCCTCTGCTTAGATAATGAGTTTTATTGATAAATGCTCTGTTTTGCAGGGTGTGTACACAATTTGGCCCGCCTTTGCCGTGGGCATTCAACGCAGTGTTGTCTGAACTGCTTTGTTCCGCTGACCATAAAATGCTTCTATAGCATCCTGCTGCATGTTCATTGCCTTCATGTCCCCGTTGCCCAGGAAGCTGCATCTAGACATTATTTACCGCAATTAACTGTATGCATTTCTACCTGAAAAATAGTGGAGTAGCATCCTATTGGTATAATTTTTTGAAGTTTGACCCACATTTTCCTTCTTAAAATTTTGATCCATACGTGAACCAAATTTCTGAGTCAGGGTCATTATGTGGACTTTCGTTAGATTTGAGCGTGAGGACCATTGTATCAGCGTGTTGGAATTTTCTATCATTTTCGTATTACCTTAATATGCCCAGTCATATTCCACTCTTTAGTTCGGAGACATTTTAGCACAGCAAATATTGCCTTTTTCTCTATTAGAAAGTGAAAAGAGGTATTCCCTCTAATGCACTAAATGCATCACCAGTGTACGTTCTCGTAGCAGCCATTATGCCAATACAAATAGGTCGATGCAGTTAGCTTAACTTTTCTATTGCTGTCCTTTGCGTGGTTTTCGGCCACAAAACTAAGGAAGCACAAGTTATTATTGGCTCACAACAATATTACATGTCCATAGTACCACTTTGGTTGCCGAAGAGTCGAGTGCAGACAAATAGAGCTCTTGTTGCTTTGTTTTAGTTAGCACCTAGATGAATATTCCTCGTGGCGTTCTGTTCAGTGTAACCCCTAGCTATTTTGCTTCCATTTAAAATATGATTTTGGTGTCAACGTGGGATCGTTCTATCATGGATAGTTTTCTTCTCCTGGTGAAAGGCTTTAGGACAGTTTTTTTTAGGATTGATAGACTGACCTTTGGCAACACACACCTTTCTATGATGCGCAGTTCTTGTTGCATGCCTGGGAATATTACTTCTTGTGCATCCCTTTGATGCAGATTTCTAAGTCATTGCATACCCTTGTGTCTTAGGTCCATTGAATATCATTAATAGAAGGAGATCATATATTACTAGGATCCACACGGGAAAAAGACAGTACACAACAGGTTTGCCCTAGTAGCTACAATTACTCCATTAAGACTGATGAGTAAGCCAAGTTCGATAGACATCATCAACTGAGGGAGGTCATCTATGACCGGGGTCGACAGAGAGAAGAAAAACACCACCTTGAAGGCACCCCTCGTAGGTATGTAAAAACCTAACAAATGCCATTTCATGAAGAATTATGTACTTTTTAATTTTTTATTATTCCATTGCTGAGACATAAAATTTATTTTTTCAATCAGATAATATCCGTTTGAAACAAGGATGGCCAATAACGAATCATAAAACTGTACCAAGCGATTGGACTCGATAACTAGCATTTAAAGATTTTTAGTTTCTGTGGAAATGCCTGGACCAAATGGGGAATACGTCTACTCCAAGCAACTTTTCTAATCTTTTTAATTACTTTATTGGCTCTTAACTGTTTAATAAACGGTTATGGACGTACAGAAAAGGCGCGTCAGCGAATTCTTCGCTTTGCTAACTGGAACCAATTGGTACGCCAAGATAATTTGAATCATTTAATTAAATTACATTAATTTAATTAAATTAAATTAAATTAATTAAATTGATTAAATTATTTAATTAAATAAATCAAATTCAACTAAAATAAATTTATTGAAAAAATCAAAATCAAAAACTTTTAATGACAATCTACGAAGTATAAAGTTTTAACATTTATGGCACTAAAAAGAAAATTAAATTATGTTTTTCAACTCATTAATGTAGCCACAACAAAAAGCAGCATGCTGCAAGTTCATTTTTAAGTCTTCTGTTATTTTCGCCTTGATCGGTCTCTATCAAAAGAATCTCTTTAATTTTATAATAAATAGAACAATTTATTACACTCGACATTAGTGCACTAGTTCAAGTTCTCCCTGCAGCGCAATCATGTAATTGAGTGTGGCAAAGGAGCATCAGCAGTATACAACAAGTTCGTTTTCTTAAGTCTTTCGTACGATTGAATGGCAGTGATGCAGCTTGATTTTTGTCATACTTTAACATCTTATTTCATATTTTCCCTCTTTCGGCGCATGATTAGTGAATTTATTAAAAATGTAAATATATACATACAAACATATGGGTCATTCCATGTCAACTTATGTTATCGAGCACTTTGCATCACCGATTTTTTTGGAATTCGAGCCACTAAGATCAAATAGTTATGAAAATCGAGAGATGTAAAAGGATCTTCAGAGTTTCACAACTTTAACAGTTTATGTTCAGAAAGTTGCAAATCAATTATAACTCAAGTTTAGAATTTCCAATTTGTGTTAAGAAAACTGCAATTCAACTCAGAAACTAGAATTTAAGTTGAAACATTACAGCTCAAATTTTAGAATTTCTAATTTATGTTCAGAAAATCGCGACTCAAGTTTAAGTTTTCAATACGAGTTAAGAAAATTGAAATTCAAGCTCAGAGAATTTCAATTCAAGTTGAGATTTACAATTTATGTTCAGAAAATTTCAGGTTAATTTCAGAAAGGATATATATAAATTCAGAGAACTACAACTCAAGCTCATAACTTCCATTACATGTTCAGAAAATTGCAACTCAACTTTGAAATTTACAGTTCAATTCAGATTTCCATTAAAGTTCAAGAATTACAATTCAAGTCAAATTTGTAATATAGTTAAAAAATTTCAATTCAAGTTCAGAGAGTTCAGAAATTATAATTCATGTTCAGAATTTGCTATACAAGTTAAGAAAATTTCAACTAAGAATTTCCAATTTATGCTCAGAAAACCGCAACAAATAATCAGAATTTCCAATAGACGTTAAGAAATTGCATTTCAAGTTCAAAGAATTCCAATTCAAGTTCGGAGAATAACAACTCGACCTCAGAGTTTTCAATTTGAGTCAGAAAAGTTGCAATTAAAGCTCAGAACTTTCAATATGAGTTAAGGAAATTACAATTAAAGTTCAGAAATTTACAATTCAAGTCAGAGAATTAAAACTTAAGGTTAAGAATTTCCATTTTAAATTCAGAAAGTTTCAATTCAAGCTCAGAGAATTACAACTCAGGTTCAATCCAAGTACCGAAAATTGCAATTCAAGTTCAGAAAATTACAGAATTAATAATTATAGAATTATCTAATATATCTAACATCTGTGATATAATTAGCGAGACTTGTTCATATTGCTTCATACAATTGCTTTTGTTATTGATATTAGAGAAAAATTTCAATAGTACAAAGCAATATGAGTAACTCTCGCCAATTAATACTGTAACGATTTACTTGAAAATCCTCTATTGCCATTTTGCTAAGTTCGTATCACTAAACTGTTGAATAAATAACTCCAATATTGAATAATGGAAAAATGGCCTTTATTAAGTACTCACAATAACACTTATACTTTGCAACTAACTAAACTGATAGCTTAACTGAAACTGACTTCGAAAATAATACTTCTATGGCTCGCTAGATAGCGTCTTAATCGAAACTGCTTAATAGCTCAAATCAAACTGAATTCCAGCGCCTCTATATTAGCTGCCTTTTATACTCTCTGATTTGAACGTTCGCATCTTCTAGGCGTTTCCAGAATCTACTAGTTGCCATCGGCTCTCAAACTTCTCACTGTAACTACAATTGCACGATTTATAGCTTCTCTCATTGCATACTTTCAGGAGTATCTCAGATATATGCATGTGTTTGTGCATTGACCCTCCGCTGCTCGTATACGTACATGGTACATATATGTAGACGCAATTATTGTTTCGTTTATTTAGATACATAATGATTGAATTATTGATGTGAATTCACGTCACTGCTTAGCATCGGCCTAGAGATAGCAGCACCCCTTAGTTTTGCTAATATTTGTACAATACAAATGTTTAATCTATATATATATAAATCAGATTCTGTGTGTATATTCGCTATGTAAACGTATTTCCCACACTTCAGTCATCACCAAATTTTGGTTATAGGTTCCTTCGATTAACGGGAAGGTTTTAGGCTAAAAATAATTTCGATATATAAAAGGGGCGTGGCACCTCGCATACAAATGGAATCTTTGGTACTGCATAACTTTGAAGGTATACATGCCAGAACATTGAAATTCAGTAAGGAGTTGTATGAGGTCAATTACCAAGGAAATGTGGAATTGGGAAATAGGGGGCATGGCACCTCCCATTCAAATGGAATATATCATACTACATATCTGTGGATGTAGTAATGGTAAGATAATGAAAATTGGTAAGTAGCTATATGACCCTAAGTCCTAACACCTCCAGTAAAATGTGGAATTCGGAATAAAGGGGCGTGACACCTTCCCTACAAATGGGATTTTTCAGAACTATGGCTGCCGTACAAACTTAGGTTATTTTAACACCTAAAGTTTGACTGCATTGTTGAGTTTGGTTGTTATTCCTTTGGACGTTTAGTAACCTGCCGACGTTAGAAAAATTTGTTAGCTTCAGTCTATCTACATCTTCTATAAAAATCAATTCTGTGTGTGTGTATCCCATGGAAACGTATTTACTACACTTCAATCATCACCAAATTCCGGCTATAGGTTCCTTCGATCAAGACGACGGTTTTTCAT
>JARSSU010012725.1:0-47710 GCA_029619165.1 Eurosta solidaginis | reverse complement strand
AAATTCATAGAAGTGGGATGCCATCCCATAAGTTTATAGGCCGAAATCCGTAAAATAGAAGTTTGCGGTAGAGAATATCTACGAAGAGGCTTATCATCTAGAAGTATCCTCATTATATCAAATAGCCAGGTAGTTTACGTGCCTTGTAGTTTTACGAAATTTCTTTAAAGCCAGTAGATGAATGCATTTGAGTCCATGGAATCCTCTGGGAGCTAAAAATCAGGTTTTGACAAATGGGTTTCTGGCCATCAAAAACATGAGGGCACTGAACAGGCGAACTAACTGGCCAAGCAAGGTACCTTAGCAGTATTCTATGGTCCAGAGCCCTTCTTTGAACTAAAAAGGGCATACACTAGGGAAACCATAAGAAAGTGGGAAGCAGAGTAGTTGAGAAGACACTGGATTAAATGCTCAAAGGCAGAACAAACTGTTTGTACTCCCAGCAACGAGGGTCTGGTCAAACTCATTAATCTAAGCAAAGAAGACCTACCAACTTTCACTGGGTAATTTATGAGACACAGGAGTCTATAATTTCACCTAAAGTAAGTTAAATTCATCCGATATACAAATATGTCGCTTTTCTGAGCTGGAAGATGAAACGCCGATTCCCATTCTCTGCTAAAGCGTAGCTCTGGCAAAGCAAAGACTAGATGGCGAGACTCCTAATTCCTTCAGGGTATGGAGTAAAATGTCGGAGGAGGTACATAAACGCATTTTAAAGCCTCCAGCAAAGTAGGTTTAAATGAAGATCGCAGTGCATTTAGTTCTTATAATAATAATAATACCAATATTCTGGACAATCGATTGTCTGATATATATATTATATTATGACCGATCTTGAAAGTTTTAAAGTCAAAATTAGGGCACATGGACTTGAGCTGAATTGATTTTTAATTTAAGTTATTTCCAAAAATGTTTGTCATTAAAACACAAAATAAGAGCTTCACAAAAACAAGAAGGTAGTATTTTGAGTAGTTACATAAAAAAGCCTACCCATGCAAAATTTAATACTAAATACTACTTTCTTTATAAGTCATAGAGTACGAGCGGGCGTCCAAATACAATGTCTTTAACCCGCCGTTACACGCGCACTTATTTTAGGATGTCTTTACTTGCGGGGTGTCATATACACCCCAAAATAAAATGTATTGTTTCTTGGAAAGGTGAAAATGTAGAGATTTATAACTAATACATGTTGTACATAAGGTTACGAAAATACTAAAAAATATTTTTCTAATAAATAAGTATTCATTTTTATTGAACAATTTTCGACATAAAACAAGGTACAAAAAATTAAGAAATAAGATTTCATTTAAAAAAAAACACTCAACTGAGTGAAACATTAACTGATTTTCGCCTTCTTAGCAAGTAATAATAATGAACATAAATTATTTATTAATAGAAAAAGTAGAACGGTAACTCATTCCAAGTTAATACAATCTTTGCAGATATTCCACATATGGTTTTTACACATATATTTTTGGCAAAAATCACATGTAGTTTTAACTTGTATGTCCTTTGAACGGGCACACATAGAACACCTCATCCTTCTTGATTGTTTTCGGAATCTGAGTTAGTATGAGACGTGTAAGCATCTAATAAACTTTTCAAATTTTTGCGTAAAGATGGCATTTCCGATCTCGACTATTGAACACTTTTTTACGCGGTTACTCGCGGGGTGCAACAGACACCCCACCCGAAATTGAGACGCTCCGTTTATCTAAACGGTAAAACTGAAACTAACCAACATGAACCTACTAATAAAGTGTATAAATATATTCAGCTATTAGAAAAATTGCAGCCCTGGTACTACCAGAAAAATTTTATGACAGTAATTAATAGTGTTGGGGTATAATTTATACCCCGCGCGGGTAACGGCGGGTTAACAGTATCGAGAAATGCATACGATTTGTCACGTACCAACCATGGAGGGCTCCAGGTTAATGATCCATTTTCATTCATTAAATAAGTAAAGTACATACGCTATGTGACAAATTTTTTTTCATTATCCTTTTTATACTCAGTTAATCAGAGCTCTACAGAGTATATTAACTTTGATTGGATAACGGTTGGTTGTACAGGTATAAAGGAATCGATATATATATAGACTTCCATATATCAAAATTATCAGTATCGAAAAAAACTTTGATTGAGCCATGTCCGTCGTCCGTCCGTTAACACGATAACTTGAGTAAATTTTGAGGAATTTTGATGAAATTTGGTACGTAGGTTCCTGGGCACTCATCTCAGATCGCTACTTAAAATGAACGATATCGGACTATAACCACGCCCACTTTTCGTATCGAAAATTTCGAAAAATTGAAAAAGTGCGATAATTCATTACCAAAGACGGATAAAGCGATGAAACTTGGTAGGTGAGTTGAACGTATGACGCAGAATAGAAAATTTGTAAAATTTTGGACAATGGGCGTGGCACCGCCCACTTTTAAAAGAAGGTAATTTAAAAGTTTTGCAAGCTGTAATTTGCAGTCGTTGAAGATATCATGATGAAATTTGGCAGGTACGTTACTGCTATTTCTATATGTATGCTTAATAAAAATTAGTAAAATCGGAGAACGACCACGCCCACTTAAAAAAAATTTTTTTAAGTCAAATTTAAAAAAAAGTTAATATCTTTACAGTATATAAGTAAATTATGTCAACATTCAACTCCAGTTATGATATGGAGCAACAAAATACAAAAATAAAAGAAATTCTCAAAATAGGTGTGCTCCGCCCTTTTTCATTTAATTTGTCTAGGATACTTTTAATGGCATAAGTCGAACAAAAATTTACCAATCCTTGTGAAATTTGTTAGGAGCTAAGATTCTAGGACGATAACGGTTTCTGTGAAAAAGGGCGAAATCGGTTGAAGCCACGCCCAGTTTTTATGCACAGTCGACCGTCTGTCCTTCCGCTCGGCCCTTAACACGATACTTGAGCAAAAATCGATATATCTTTACTAACTCAGTCCACGTAATTATCTGAACTCACTTTGTATTGGTATAAAAAATGGCCGAAATCCGACTATGACCACGCCCACTTTTTCGATATCGGAAATTACGAAAAATGAAAAAAAATGCCATAATTCTATACCAAATACGAAAAGAGGGATAAAACATGGTAATTGGATGTGGTTTATTGATGCAAAATATACTTAGAAAAGAACTTTGTAAAATGGGTGTGGCACCTTCCGTATTAAGTAAAATAAAATGAAAAATTATGCAGGGCGAGATCAAAAGCCCTTGGAATCTTGGCAGGAATACTGTTCGTGGTATTACATATATAAATAAATATCGGTACCCGACAGATGATGGTCTTGGTCACCCTGGTCCACATTTTGTTCGATATCTCGAAAACGCCTTCACATATACATCTACCACCACTCCCTTTTAAAAGTCCCATAACACCTTCATTTGACACCCATATTGTACAAACGCATACTAGAGTCACCCGTGGTCCACCTTTATGGCGATATCTCGAAAAGGCGTCCCACCTATAGAACTAAGGCGCACTCCCTTTTAAATACTCATTAACACCTTTCATTTGATACCCATATCGTACAAACAAATTCTAGAGTCAGCCCTGGTCCACGTTTATGGCGATATCCCTAAATGGCGTCCACCCATAGAACTATGGCCTACTCCCTCTTAAAATACTCTTTAATACCATCCATTGATACACATGTCATACAAACACATTCCGGGTTACCCTAGGTTAATTTTCCTACATGGTGATTTTCCCTTACTTTTTCTCCATAGCTCTCAACTGATGTAATGTTCGGTTACACCCGAACTTAGCCTTCCTTACTTGTTTCTTCTTTCTTTTCCATATATACGTCAGACGCAAGTTTTTAACTCCGTTTTGGATAACCGTTTGGCAGATTTGGCTGAATGGACTTCTTCAGTGCATTGAGGTAGTCGGTATATAGGATGGTGGCGTCCACTTACATAAACCATGAAATGAAAAATGAAATAACAACTAGTTGAGGATTTTAGAGAGGGTACAATTTTGATTTACATAAGTATATCTCTTGTGCCGATTTATTCATATTACTGAACTTATGAATATCGTTAATGTGAAAGTTTAAACGAAAAATAGAGTACATTAGAAGGAGGGGTGTGGCACCTCCCATGTAATTCAAAAGCTATAGTTGACGTCAATGAGATCATTGATGATCTGAAACAATATCATAAAGCTGCTGATGGGCATCAGGAGGTTTAAGAAACGAAAGCTCGCAGTTGACGGTATACGGTCTCAGGATTTAGCATTTATCCATGTCAACCAGCGTTAGGGAAAGCTCATTGAGCAGTAAAAAGTGGCTGGTGTAAAAATATAAAGCGTCAGAGGTTTTACAACAACGATGTTTCAACAAATCAGAGATTGAAGCTTTACACGATGACAAAAAAACTTTTGTTTATCAGAACTTTATTTTCAGCCGCTCTGGCTAACCCTGAGAATTTTAGGCAAGCAGCCGTATGGTCAAACACGACCGACATGGTTCTGACTTTATATATCTTTTCACCTGCCTAAGCCTCTTCCTCTCTTATTTCCTCTCCCCTCTACATTTTCTAGTTTACCTTAGTCAACTCATTGATTTCTTTACCTCTTTCGCTCTTCCATAATCCTCACGCTTTTTCTCTTACTCTTCCTCTTTTTGCTCTTAACTAAGTCTGACTCTCACTATTTTTATTAATCTTATCTTTATTCAAAACTTCCTGTTAACCTCTTTTACTACTTTGTCTGAAACCATTACCTATCTACTTTTCTACGTTTTACTCTCACTCCCCATCATTCTTTGTTATTTTTAGCACTCACGTTTCGTCTTTGAGCGACGGCAACTATAGCACGCTCTGGGAATTACTGAATTTGTTCTTATTCGAATCGAAATTTTTGTGAAAGAAACACACAAACTCACGAAAGAGCAGAGAAGAACCCAAAAGTTGGCATATTGAATTGGTCAAACTTCGACCTCGGGTTGTTACTAGTAATATAAAAAGCCAAAATTTCAGGATTAGTTTCTCGAGTCTCCAATATCTAACAATATCATGTAATTAAATTCACTAATACTCAAATACACACAATATAGCTTTGTACATATAATTACATTTGATTACTAAATTTATTGAACAAAGTTAGTTGGAAAACATATAATCGTGGAATATATGTACATACATAGGTACTTTCAAGCATTCTGTAAGTACATATATTTTTATTTATGTAGTAAGTATAAATGTTTCAAATTCTTTTATATGAACACATACTCAACTATTGTGAATATTTGTACTTGCCGAAGATAATTTTTGGCTTGTTTTCTGATATTTCAAAGATTATTTGATTGACAAGTTTGGCTTGAGTACTTTGAGTGCTTTTCGTCAATGAATTGTGACTTACCACTGTGTTGAATAAATACATATGTATTGAGCTTTTGGAAACGTCGAATAAAAAATAACATGTAAGCATGCCGTAACTGACAAAATTCTTAGTGATAAAGGCAAGATTTTGAAATAAACGAATTTTATTCTTGAGATAAATTTTAAAACGTATATAAAACTTTCGCTTAGTTTTTCTAATAACAACAAATGCTCCAAAATTGCTTTCAATATTCGAAAATTTCGTCGATTAAGCCTTTTTTATGGTCATCGTAAGGGATATGTGGATTTGTTCTTAACAAAGAAGATATGTGAGCTTAAGTGTCATGCAAGTTTTAGTTATTGATTTTTCCTTTACACAATACAGGAAACGGACACTGAAATTCCCTCTTTGTGGGTTTCGACTCTTTTGTGGCTAAGTACAAAATTTGTTACTTCGTATATGAGACTTCCGCGAATTCTCTTAAGCTGGTGATATTGTTGAAGTGGCATAAGCAAATCTGCTCAGTCAGCATAAATTGTTAAGACGTTTCAACTATGTTATCCTACAGAATTAGAGGCTAGTGAAAGCGTATGATGATAGGTTTATTATTTGGGTATATGCTTGTTTAATAAAATTTAAAATCGAACTTGATGCAGCTGTTGTTGTTGCTGTAGCAAAAGCACATCCCCAAGTGATATTGATGGTCCTTTGCGGAACGTTTCGATAAGAAGCACCATTAAGATATAAGCCCGACCATACCAAGAATATTCTTATATGTCCACAGTGAACATTCTAGGCCATCCCGCACCACCACTAAGTCCATGAGAATTTGGGGCGCCATAGCTTTGGCTGCTCTAGAAAAGGCATTTGCCATGGGTAGGCGAGGTTGACAATTGGGTTTGAGAAGCTATAAACCTCTTGAAAGGGTTGACCTAGACAATCATTTGCGTATTTTAGTCGCCTCCAACGACAGGCGTGCCTGGCAAATTATTAGAAACTTTACAATTTTTGGAAACATACATATTTTTGGTCTTTGGTTTTGAAAATTAAGTGGGAATTGTTTCTGTTCCAATGTTTTATACTTGACCTTCCTATTATGAAAAGCACGCTCGTATCGACCGAAATGTGATTAGGGACAATCGCTGATATGAGAGCTTTGACCTCCGATTTTTCGAGAAAGTTGTATTAACTTGCGTGTGCGGAGTGCGTGGACAAAGCATCTAATTCAATTTTAGATCACTTTGTACACGCAAAAAATTGTTTGTCGCCACAAATCTCTGCCTTAAGCGCTTCATGAAAGATATTGTTGAAACTTTATAAGTTTACTTATTATGTAATACTAACTTTTTTAGAAAATAGCTAATTTCATATTGTATGACGCATTCATAATAGTATTTAATATAACGTGTTTAAACATAAAAAGTCATAGCTTCAAAGTGATAGCAATGCTCTGGCTGTTAGATATATTAGAGTATATTTTGTGATCCTTCCAGGGCCAAACCTTGATCGCTTGGGGATCACTCCGGTGTAATTCGTGATTATATTGAGGACAATTTTGCGGTTTTACGGGGCCATCTTACTCCAGAATTATCGTTAAATTACCCTGAAATGAACTAAGAGATCACCCCCAAAGACCAAAATAATCCCCAATTATTCCCGAATGATCTTGAAAGGAACGCGGAAGTACTCCGAAACAGTCCAATCGACACGAGCTCTACTCAAAAACTCAATTTCGTGTGATTTTTGAAAATGGGCGTTGTACCGTCCACATTAAGAAGAAGTTAACAACTAAGGAAGGCTAAGTTCGGATGTAAGCGAAAAATTACAGCTTGCAAAACTTTTAAATTACCTTCTTCTAAAAGTGGCCGGTGCCACGCCCATTGTCTAAATTGTACTAATTTTCTATTCTGCGTCATAAGGTCAACGCACCTACCAAGTTTCATAGTTTTATCCAACTTTGGTAATGAAATATCGCACTTTTCGGTTTTTTCGAAATTTTCAGTCAGATTTCGTTCACTTTAAATAGGTATCTGAGACGAGTGCCCAGGAACTTACGTACCAACATTTCAATAAGATGCTCAAAATTTGCACAAGTTATCGTGTTTACGGACAGACGGACGATCGGATGGACATGGATGAATGAATTTCTTTTTTCACCCAGATCATTTTGATATATAAAAGTCTATATATATCTCGATTAGTTTTACGCCGTTACGGGGTACCGTTATGCGAACAAATTAATACACTCTGTGAGCTCTGCTCAGCTGAGTATAAAAATATAAAGTTCAAATACGGGCGCAGAGGTACACTAAAGAAACTAACAAAAACCGGTGACGGCTATTGCCAATTAAAAACTAAATCTTTTTAAGTCTTAAATTAACAAGAATTCAATATCTTTACTGAATTGACATATCTTTGTCATATTAAATACACGAGCTTACCTGAACTCAAAATTATTGCCATTGAAACTGTTCTAATCGAAATATAAACATGCCCACTTATTCGATATCGAAAATTTTGAAAAATGGTAGAACTGAATGAAAATTGTCAAAAATTCATGCTCAGGAATTCGGCATACCATTGAGTAGATCAAAAGTAAAACAAATAAAAACAAGTAAGGAAGGCTAAGTTCGGGTGTAACCGAAAATTACATACTCAGTTGAGAGCTGTGGAGACAAAGTAAGGGAAAATCACCATGTTGTAAAAGAACCTAGGGTAACTCTGGAATGTGTTTGTATGACATGTGTATCAAATGGAAGGTATTAAGAGTATTTTAAGAGGAAGTGGGCCATCGTTCTATAGATGGACGCCATTTAGGGATATCGCCATAAAGGTGGACCAGGCTGACTCTAGAATTTATTTGTACGATATGGGTATCAAATGAAAGGTGTTAATGAGTATTTTAAAAGGCGTGGGCCTCAGTTCTATATGTGGACGTCTTTTCGAGATATCGCCATAAAAGTGGACCAGGGGTGACTCTAGAATTTGTTTGTACGATATGGGAATCAAATGAAAGGTGTTAATGCGTATTTTAAAAGGGCGTGGGCCTTAGTTCTATAGGTGGACGCCTTTTCGAAATATCGCCATAAAGTGGACCAGGGGTGACTCTGAATTTGTTTGTACGATATGGGTATCAAATGAAAGTGTTAATGAGTATTTTAAAAGGGAGTGGGCCTTAGTTCTATAGGTGGACGCCTTTTCGAGATATCGCCATAAACGTGGACCAGGGGTGACTCTAGAATTTGTTTGTACGATATGGGTATCAAATGAAAGGTCGTTAATGAGTATTTGAAAAGGGGCGTGGGCCTTAGTTATATAGGTGGACGCCTTTTCGAGATATCGCCATAAGTGGGCCAGGGGTGACTCTAGAATTTTTTTGTACGATATGGGTATCAAATGAAAGGTGTTAATGAGTATTTTAAAAGGAGTGGGCCTTAGTTCTATATGTGAACCCCTTTTCGAGATATCGCCATAAACGTGGACCAGGGGTGACTCTAGAATGTGTTTGTACGATATGGGTATCAAATTAAAGGTATTAATGAGGGTTTTAAAAGGAGTGGCCTTTGGTTGTATATGTGAAGGCGTTTTCAAGATATCGACAAAATGTTGACCAGGTGATCCAGAACATTATCTGTCGGTACCGCTAATTTATTTATATATATAATACCACGAACAGTATTCCTTCCAAGATTCCAAGTGCTTTTGATTTCGCCCTACAAACTTTTTTCATTTTCTTCTACTTAATATGGTGTCACACCCTTTTACAAGTTTTTTTCTAAAGTCATTTTCGTAATTTTCGATATCGAAAAAGTGGCGTGGTCATAGTCGGATTTCGGCCATTTTTTTACACCAATACAAAGTGAGTTCAGATAATATGTGACAGAGTTTTGTAAAGATATATCGTTTTTTTGCTCAAGTTATCGTGTTAACGGCCGAGCGGAAGGACAGACGGTCGACTGTGTATAAAAACTGGGCATGGCTTCAACCGATTTTCGCCCTTTTTCACAGAGAACAGTTATCGTCCTAGAATCTAGCCTCTACCAAATTTCACAAGGATTGTAAATTTTTGTTCGACTTATGGCATTAAAAGTATCCTAACAAATTAAATGAAAAGGGCGGAGCCATGCCCATTTTGAAATTTTCTTTTATTTTGTATTTTGTTGCACCATATCATACTGGAGTTGAATGTTGACATAATTTACTTATATACTGTAAAGATATTAACTTTTCTTTAAAATTTGAATTAAAAAAAATTTTTTTTAAAAGTGGCGTGGTCGTTCTCATTTTGCGAATTTTATTAAAGGCATATAGTAATAAGAGTAACGTTTCCTGCCAAATTTCATCATGATATCTTCAACGACTGCCAATTACAGTTTGCAAAACTTCTAAATTACCTTCGTTTAAAAGTGGGCGGTGCCACGCCCATTGTCAAAATTTTACTAGTTTTCTATTCTGCGTCATAAGTTTCAACTCACATACCAAGTTTCATTGCTTAATCCACATTTGGTAATGAATTATCGCACTTTTTCGATTTTTCGAAATATTCGATATCGAAAAAGTGGGCGTGGTTATTGTCCGATATCGTTCATTTTAAATAGCGATCTGAGATGAGCGCCCAAGAACCCACATACCAATTTCGTGAAGATATCTCAAAAGTTACTCAAGTTATCGTGTTAACGGACAGACGGACGGACGGACGGACGGACGGACGGACATGGCTTAATCAAATTTTTTTGTCGATACTGATGATTTTGATATATGGAAGTCTATTTCTATCTCGATTTCTTTATACTGTACACCAACCGTTATCCAATCAAAGTTAATATACTCTGTGAGCTCTGCTCAACTGAGTATATAATGTAGGCGCGATAAACTCCGAAGAGATCTATGCCGAGCTTCTCTTCCATTTGCGTCGTGCTCCTATTTCTTTTTTTCCTACAAATTGGCGGATGGGACCTGCTTGTTTTATGCCGACTCCGAACGGCATCTGCAAGGCAGATAAGTTTTCACTGAGAGCTTTTCATGGCAGAAATACATCCGAGTGCTTGCCAACACTGCCGAGGGCGACCCAGCTTAGAAAAGTTACTTCTAATTGAAAAACTTGTTTCTAAGTTTTTGATGGTACTTTTCCCGGGTCGTGAACCCAGGATCTTCGGTGTGGTAGGCGGAGCACGCTACCATCGCACCACGGCGGTCGCCAAAGTACCCAAAAGTAGTTCAATGTAACCACTCAACGGTTGATCAACAGTTGTGTTCGCATGAAGGCCGCCATTATCTTCATAGATAGACAGCGAGATAGATGGTTTCATACAAAAAATTTGCAAAAACAAACAAGCGTTATCTATATATATAAAATAGGATGTATGTATGTATGTTTGTATGTTTGAATGTTTGTAGGAGGCTTATGGACTCCTAAACTACCACGCCGATTTTATTCAAATTTTCAGGATACTTAGTAGGAACCCGTAGAGTGTTTGTGAAATGTTTTTTTTTCCGAGAAGTGGACCAGGGACCGACTTATTCTAAACTATCGTATATATGGCTCGATTTGCCTGAAATTTGGTATGTAGGTAGCGTTGTATCCAGAATAAAATGTCGGATAATTTTTCTTCCGGAAGTGGACCAGATACATATTGGTGACTAGGGTCTCGAGATATAGGCCAAAACATGACCCGGATACCCTAGAATGTGTGTGTATTATGGATATCAAATGAAAGCTGTTGCTGAGAGCTTTAAAGTAATTTTCGATTTAGGGTCGCATCAACCTGGCGAAACTGATAAATATGCATGCGAAGCCGAAATAATGACATGAATTAATAATACCACATACTTATTTACAAACATCCTATTCGATATGCCTGAAATTTGGTATATAAATTTGCCTATATATTATATTTACGAGGCTTTTTTCCGGGAAGTAGACCAGAGAGACTGGAACTGGATTAGGACTGGGACTAAGACTGAGACTCATAGTGGGACTGGTGACTGAGACTGAGACTCGGAATGGGACTGGAATAAAATACATTCCACCCTTCTAGGACTGGCAATAAGATATGAAGAAGAATGAGAAAACTTGAGAGAAGAGAAATGAGAGAAGGAGAAGGAGACTAAGAAAGGATAGAATGAGACTAAATGGAGATAGATGAAGCGAAAAATACGGAGGGAGGAGGAGTGGAATACAAAGATTAGGAAAAGTGTAGAGGGGCGAGGGCAGAGATAGACGGAAAAAGCTTATTAAAATGTATGCAGAAATACAAATTTGGGGCAGAACAACGTCCTGCCGGGTCTGCTAGTTGCATATGAAATGAAGTGCTATAATTTCCCTTTACGTTTTTGCCGCAGGACGTGAAAGTGCAACTTTTGATTTGAATTATGTTTCCGTTTTGCAGAAAATCAAAATATTTCGAACTTATAAGTGAATTTAAAAACTTTAAGCTGTCTACAGCAATAAACCAACCAAACGCAGACATAAAATGCTAATTTCAAACTGCATAAATAACGCTAATACTCTGTGAACCGAGCAGCTGTTGGTTGCATATGAATCTGTCATTCTTATGTATTGGCTAACTATTCTTTAAGTCAGTAAAGGAATCGATTAAAAAATGAATTGAAATTAAAAGAATTGTGGCAAATTGGAACTTTACCTTACTACGAACTGTTTTTCAGTCAACTTTTTTGCTGTATATTTCAAAAGTTTGCAGGCTTAGTCAAAAGCCGCAAAAGCAAAAGAAAGTTTCCTTGGAAGTACATATGTGTAGCAACAGCTGCAGGAGCATGGTGAAGAATTAAACACTCAAGAGAATTGGCGAATAATTCCATTTCATAATTTAGTGGTGCATATAGAAAATTATCTTACGCGACATGCAATGTGCACAACTGTTAGTGTTCTCACAGTTTTGTTGTTTTTGTTGAAAATAAATCCACACTTTTACTCACACCTTGCAAATGTTTAGGTTGCAATCAATAATATATTGAAAGCCACCGCATGTCCGACTCGCAGGGAAAATTTTGGCCGTGATTCGATAAATTATTTCTTTCATATCTTATCTAATTGTATTCACACTATATGATGATACAACAATATTTCTGCGAGAGTACAAGATGAGTCGCACATACTGACTGTGGGACGAGAAAAGCAGGTTTTCGCTTTACGGACACCATTTGGGATTGGGAGGTTAGAAGTTAATGAAGAATGCAAAACTCAGACATAATGTATTCGGTCGAAAGAGCTCCAATGGAGGTGTATGGGTAAGTAGTTCAGATGTTTATGGTAGCATCGTCAGGTCAATTGACGCAGCTTATAAGTTCTCCGTCTACGACGGATATACTAGCAAGTTATGAAATATCCTACCACACATATGGAGGCATCTCCGTTTATTGTGCAGAAAGTCTTGTTATCTCTTCGACATACCAACATCTCACATCTGCGTGTCTGCTTGCAGATCGGAATACCGCGCAGATGTGTTTGCTGTTATATTAACGATAGAGCAGCTTCCCGAAGGTTTTGGGAGTGTTATCGATTTTGATGGTCCTTTGCCGGAGTATAGAACCAGGTACTCGCTCGACCATAATACGGAAACGAATAACATACACCACAGTAAACCTTCTAGACTATGCAGCAGCCCCCACCCCCACTTCTATAAGAAGCTTGCGGTCGCAGATCCTAGCTTTTCAAATATGTTTATGGAACCATGCATATTTTTAACAGGCATTCCTCTCGCGTAGGTGAGGTTAAAATTGGTTCAGGAAGGTCTGAAGCTATAACGCTTTGTATTGGCACTTAGCAACCCCTTGAGTCCCACATATCGTGATGACCATTGAAATCGCTTAGAATAATGCGACTGTTCTAGTGAGAAGAGCACTTATATCAGAACGATATACGCTGGGCAGCATTTACATGGATGTTGAATGTTTATGAGGTCACTGTCCCTGCGGCTGATGTCAAGCTCAAATATTTTAAATTGCATAGGGGGATGGAATTGGGAACGCGAGTCCGCTTCCATGTCCTCTCGTGTGTTCTTTCCTAAGGCCGTTATAGCCGGAGCAAGTCTACATAGCAGATTTTTCAGTAAGGTTCGTCTCTTGTATCACAGCCATGCCAAAGTTGCGCCGCTTCATGAAGTCAACTCTCTCCGATATCTTTCCAGCTAAAAAATACAGTTTAATTGCGTCATTCAGACAGCGCGACGACGAAGAAGTAAGTACTTTGGCGGTTAGGGAGAGGTGGCTTTCGTGCGCTGTTGTTGTCCCTGATAGGATGCGCCAGGTTGAGTGTCGGAGTGCCCGTTTTGCGACAAATAACCTTCGAGGGACTACCGTTGCTGAACTGTGAACATCAAAGGAAGTGGCATCAGACAAACACAAGAATGACATAGGGAAGACGTCGCAAACGTACATTTTCTGTACTGGCTCATGTACACAACGGGCTGGAATCTATTTCCTAACATACAATTGTGCTGTTGCCGGATAGAAGAGATAAAGTCGTGGGCAGACGCTTAGTAGATAGTAGAGCTGTACGATTTCTCGAACTTGTTCGAGAAGTAGATTTCTCGCGAGTCCCGCCTTCTTGGAGATTCTCGAATCTCGAATTACTCTTAATACTCGCGGTGTTCTCGACTTTGAATTCTCGCGAGCTTTCCGAATCTCGACATACTCGTAAGGCTCGCAAGCTTCTCGACATTCATTTAATCGATTCTTGGCTGTTTATATACTCATAGAGCTTAGGATTTTTTCTCGGAGCGCAGCGCAATATCCACAAAACACATCTTAAAACACCTGAATGATAAGAATACTGCCAATGCAGCGACTGATTGAAAGTGAGAGCTGTATTACGGTATTCGAGATTCGAGAATCTTGCGAGAAGCCGTGTTCTCCGATGTCTCGTTAAAAAAATAAAATATTGTGAACAAAATTATATGTATGATAAATACGATTTGAGTTAAATGTCATTGGAAGCGATATTATGAAAAAAATTCACAGGTAAAGACAAGTGAATAATACTGTCCATACAGCATTAAATTTATGTATACGGATGGTTCCAAATTAATAGAATGGGTCGGGTCTGCTGGTTACATGCGTCGATCCAGAAATAAGTATATCACACAGGATGCTAGAAGTAACGAAAAGCCGAGCAGTTGGCAAAGGAGGTGCAACACTCTCTGAAACGATAATACGTTTGGGAGAAATTCCAAGAAGTATGGTAGCTGCATAAATCCATCAAGCAAAAAGGGCGTGGACAAAAGCGCAGGGGCTTCAAATTTCTAAGCTTATGTCCAAAGCCTACGATATTAAACGCACAAAGTGGCTCACATCTCTGAAGAGAGAAACGTCTTCTCTCGTGATGGACATGCCAACTGGACACTGCGCTTCTATAATCACATGCTTATAAGTTAGGAATCATAAGTAGAGCACGTGTAGAAATTGCGAGTGCAAAAAGAAATCGTTTGAACGCGTTATGTGTTCATTCCTACGCTCGCCAAATCAAGGTTCCAGTTATTAGGAACGGCGGTTATTAGGAGCTTAGAAAAGTTATAGTACTTGCCAAAAGGCGTAGTTTTTCTATAAACTTAAGTCCTGGTACCTGATTGGAGTTCGTTCCGTTTGGTCGTCCAACAAACTCTGGTAACACTATGACACATCCAGTCTATATGAGGTCTTTATTAACAACTAACCTAACCTGAAGACCAGAAAGACGCCATCTTTGCAAGTCCCACCAAACTAGTGATTGCCGTCCAGCATCGAACATATATGAGCTAAAATTCATCAATATCACCAATTTATATTACCTTTTCATGAAACTCGAAGCTTTATGTCACAAGACAGATTCAATTAAGAAATTCCAGGTGGCTCTCTTTATGTCACAGTGACATGGGATACTTCAATTTATTTTTGAATTTTTGGGATTAGCGTTAAGATTTATGCATTGATTAACGGTTTAAAATTATCAAGTCATATATAACAAGTTGCCCACCAATTAAATATAAAAATTTTTATCTACCGGTTGCTGAGCCGTTTTTTTTAGAACTTCAAATAAACGCGCATTACATCAAAGTTATAGCATTTGACATGTATACAAAATGTATAACTAAATTTTTAATCGCAAGTTCGACTATTTTTTGGCACTCACTTTCTTCGATATGTATTTTTGCCATTGTTTGCTTTAGTTTGATTTCTTCATTTTATATTTCCACCTACATAGCGCCTCGTACTCTTACTCAACATTTTTATCAGCCCCGCATGCACTTAATAGCTGCTCTTGGCCTACTCAAACATGGCACTGTTTGCTGCTGCAATTCTTAGCTCTTTTATTTGTTTGCTTTAGTTTTTCTTTATTTTTCTCACCAGTATCCGCTTAAGTTGTTCAAAATATTTACTATGCCATTGATTTGCCACTTAAATGTCGGCTCAACTTTTCGCCTGTGCTTCCTCGCTTTTTATACCTTTCATAAAAATGAAATGCTATATTAACTTGGCACGAATTTCAAAGTTGCAAGTCCTTAAAGGAAAATAGATAGACCCACATTAAATATACAGAAATAATCAGGATGCAGACTGAGTTGATTTAGCATGTCCGTCTGTCCGTATGTCTGTTTGTATGCAAACTAGTCCCCTCAATTTGTGAGATATCTTGATAAATTTGGTGAGCGGGTGTATTTATGTGTCCGATTAGACATTTGTCGGAATCGGCCGGATGGGTTCACAATAGCATATATCCTCCATACAACCTATTTTTCATAAAAGAGGATTTCACCAGATTGAAGCTTCAAACATCACCATATACTTTCCAAAAATTTCACATATTGTTGTCTAAAACAAGGATGAGATCGGTCGTATATATAGTGTATATCCCACAACCGATTGTTCAGATAAGAACTTTTCGTAATTACTGCCCTATTTAAGAGCTAGAGGCTTCACATTTCAACGAATGCTTACGTATATAGCATATATTGTTGTCTGAAAAAATCATAGAGATCGTTGGTATATATATTATATACCCCATATAAACTGTCATGTTTGCCCCTTTTTTACGGCTAGAAGATTCAAATTTCAACAAATTTCATGAAATACTTACGTTTACATCTTATATTGTTGAAATACGTGATTTATAGTAATAGCTTTAACATGCAGACCACAAAAAACCTGAACTTGAATCCTCACACAAAGTACCTACCTATTTTTTATTAATATTAGAGACCTGGCAGATGTTGTCCTGCCCTAAAATTTGCCCATATGCATACATTTTATAAGCTTTTTCCGTCTGACTCTGTCCTCTCCTCACTTCCTAATCCTTTTATTCACTCTTCCGTCCGTTTTTTTCGCTTCATCTATCTCCATCTTCGGTCTCATTCTATCTCTTTCTCAACCTCCTCCTCTCTTTTCTCTTATCTCGATTTCTTCCATCTCTGCATCCCTTGTTGCCTGTCCCAGAAGGTGGTATGTACTTTATTCCAGTCCCAGTCCCAGTCCCACTCCGAGTCTCAGTCCCAGTCCTAGTCCTAATCTCAGTCCCAGTCCGTCTCTGATAAATATTACTCTGTACTAAGCACTCACAACAGCTTCATTTGATAACATATTCTATAAACACACACTCTAGGGTACACGGGTCCACCTTTGGCCTATATCTCCAGACCCAGAGTCGCCCAGGGGTATGAAAATTATCCTCTACTAAAGCACTCATCAACAGCTTCATTTGATATACATATTCTATAAACACACTCTAGGGGTACCCGGGTCCACCTTTTGGCCTATATCTCCAGACCAGAGTCGCCCAGGGGTATGAAATTAGCCTCTACTAAAGCACTCATCAACAGCTTTCATTTGATATACATATTCTATAAACACACTCTAGGGGTACCCGGGTCCACCTTTTGGCCTATATCTCCAGACCAGAGTCGCCCAGGGGTATGAAAATTATCCTCTACTAAAGCACTCATCAACAGCTTTCATCTGATATCCATATTATATAAACACACATCTAGGGGTACCCGGGTCCACATTTTGGCCTATATCTGGAGACCCTAGTCACCCAGGTTTATGAAAATTACCCTCTACTGAAGCACTCATCACAGCTTTCATTTATATCCATATTCTATAAACATACTCTAGGGGTACCCGGGTCCACTTTTTGGCCTATATCTCGAGACTATAGTCACCAGTCATCTATCCTATATTTCAAGTTAGATCAAACTACACACGGGGTGCAAAACAAATTCAAAATCGGTTCAGTAGTTAGGAGTCCATTGGCCTCAATTGTGTGGCACGTGTTTTTATATATTAAGATTTATCTTAAAAATCGTTAGGTATGTACATTTTTTCACTATTTATTTCTTATCTTATACATCGATTATTTGGGATTACGAACGGGATAAGATTATTGTTCAGCACCATTCATAAAAGGTATGAAGACTTCGTCACAGCCGAAGACAGTCCGTCCTTACTTGTTTTTCATTCAATTCAGTCAACATTTTTTGAATTTTTTATATACCTTTCAAATTCTTTTTCACAAGCCTTTGTACTTTGCTTTCATTACTTTTGAGATTGTTCAAGCACTCTACCATACACTCACACGCACGCAAACATGCATGTAAGCAGTCTCATAAAGAGTGAAATAAATTGGAAAATATCGCATTTCAAACATAAATTCTAAGGCTTTTCAATGAGGTGCACACATATATTCATAAATATATACGATGGGGAAACAACTTTCCACACCAGTAAGTGTATGCGCATATATGTAGGTACATAAAATTTGTATGTATTTTAACCAATTTACTTGCAAATCCCCTTATTTGCAACCTTCTGCTAAGTTCGGATCACTAAACTGTTGAATAAATAACTCAAATATTTAATAATGCAAAATGGCCTTTATTATAGTACTTCACAATAAATAACTCTACTATTCCCGACAAATTGCGTACTTAATCAAAACTGAATTATTGCGTCTCAACTGTTGTTGCCTTTTATACTCTCTGATTTCCTCGTTCGCATCTTCTAGGCGCTTCCATTTCCAGAATCTACTAGTTGGCCATCAGCTATCAAATTTCTCACTGTAACTACAATTGCACGATTTTATAGCTTCTCTCATTGCATACTTTCGGGAGTATCTCAGATATATGCATGTGGTCGTGCGTTGCTTCTCAGCTGCGTTTACGTACATATGTGTAGACATAATGATTGATTCGTTTATGTAGATACAAGTGACTGTCTGCTTTATTGTTGTTGTGACTTCATTTACTTAGCATCAGACTAGGGATGTGAGTATCATTTAATGTCACTCATACTCGTCACAGTATGTTCAAACAAGCAGCCCATATTTTTTCTATACACATACATTTTGTTAGAAATTCCTAAAAAGATTTGACCGTTTGAAAAATATGGTTTTCCTAATTTTTCATCAAAATGTCCTAAAAGGTTCGTATTTGCGTAAGAATGCAACTTTTCTTTCTTTCTACCCTGCAGTGAACTCCACTAATTATAAACTGGCGCTTAGCCGTCGAATTTAAGAGACAATATTTTTTTTCAATCTGTTTCGTCGAAATATTTTCAACTGAAACTATAAACATTGTGGTGTCATAGGAAATGGCAATTGCCCCTCTTTGTGGGAATTTTATATATATATGTGAAAAGGAGCAGGCAATAAATCCAAAAACAACGTTGAAATATTGGAATATGCATGGCAAAAATTTATCAATAAACGTGAATCAGTCTAATGCACAAGCACAAGGACATTTGTGTTATCAAGACCTTCATATTGTATCGAAACGTCATACAATTTCAATAAGAGAAAACTTCTCCTCCTTTTGCTTTATGTATACATTAAAATTGATTATTAATAAACTTTGCAAATAGGCTAAATAAATAAATAAGTAAAGTTGAGAGTAATTGTCTGGGATCGCTAGATAGATAATTAATTGAGGATCGCACGGCGACCATTGGTCTCTTTTGCTCTCAGCTGCTTCACATTACCTCATTCAACCCGACCCTGGCAGTTCACCTGGCTTGATGGATTAGATGTGAGAATGCTCTGGCCATTGTGAGCCCATAAACTTAGCCCTACGTTTTAAATTGCGTCACACTCCAGGATGATGTGGTCCGTCGTCTCCGCTGATCACAATATCGGCATGTGTTGTTCGATATTATACCCAGCTTTTTTATGTGACTGTTCAGTTTACATTCTCCTGTAAGAGTAGCTGCTAGGAGTCTTAGGTAATCTTTCGAGAGGCCTATTAATGCTCTATATCGAGTTGTGCTGTAACCCCCTAATAGTAACTTAGATTGTCTCAGGCCTGGCATATTGCGCCAGTGTTCTTCTCTCTTTTCCCTTTCTTCTACTAATAGATGCCCCCTAATTCCTGCGGGCCTACTGGCAGGAACGGCTCGGGACTTATAGGTTGTGTCGTTGCTGTCACTCTGGCCTGGCTGTCCGCCTGCTCATTACCCTGGGGTCGCTATGGTTCTACTCTAGATGAGTAGATGAGACACTCACGCCCATACAATTATACCTTAAAACCGTTTGGCATTTTTCGAGTATCAAATGTATGGTATATACGTTCCACATCTCAAGTAATTTCGGAGTTGAGGGTGTGGAAGAAGGAGTAAATAGGGCAATGAGAATTAAACTGTGAGTGGGAATGGGAGTGAGAGAACGGGTAAGTAGTGGATAAAAAGAAATAAAGGACGGACGATTATAAGCAAGAAAATTTGAAGAAAAAATAGCAAAGTTGTAAGATATTTGATGCAGGGATGGGCATTATCAACAACTTTGAATAAGGATTGACGAAAAAATTAAAAATAATGTTTTATTCATTATTCAAAAAAAGTTTGGTGTTGAATAACAAGTATTATTTTATTCAAGAATTTCTTGAATACTGAATAACATTTTAGCGTTATTCAAAATATTCTGATTAATGATCACCGTTCATTCTTATTTTTGAAAATTTTTAGCAAAAGGTTAAGTTATTGCTCTTTTTTTAATATGGAATAAGAATTAGATTTCAATTACAATTCAATTATTCAAAAATATAAAAGTACACTCTCGAGATGCTTTAAAAATATACCCATATGAAGCTCTGAGGCTTCCAAGAGTAATATTAAGAGGACTTTGAGGAATATTTTGGGGACTACCTGGGATCGTTCGGGGAGCCTCCGGGGTCGTTTCGAGGACTCCCAATGTCCTCTCTGGGTCATTCTAGGATAACTTCAAGGTCATTTTGGGGATCCCCCCGTGGTCATTTGGGGGTCATTTCGTGATAGTTTTGAGAACTCCCTCGGGCTACAGCTGGAGTCATATGAGGAATATTTCAGATTGATTTTGGGGACTCCCGTGGGTCCTCCCGGGATCATTTCGGGTTCACCTCGGGGTCATTTGGAAGTAATAACGGGATGATTTTTGGAGCCGCCAAAATCATATCAATTTTGTCTAAGAATTATGAGTTAATCGGGGATTGCCCGTATTGCTTTAAATGTATGAAAACATTTATGTGAAGCAACTTTTAATTTTATAATTTATTTAATAATTTGGGTAAATTTAAACACCGTGACATCAGGACCGACAAGGCGACAGCTGTTTCGATTATATCTTGTAAATCTCTTAAAAATCTTTTCTCCCGGGAGTGGGATTTGAACCCGCACTCCTACGAGGGTTGAAGTGTTACAAACGCAAGGTTCACAAGGTATAATCGAAACAGCTGTCACCTTGTGTGTCCTGATGTCACGTTGTTTAAATTTTTCCCAAATTATTAAATGTCTAAGAAGATTTATAATTACACCATAACTGTTTGCGCATATAAGTATATTTTCATAGCATCTCGAAGGAACCATTTTATATTTATGAATAATTGAATATAAATTGAAATTTTATTGTTATTCATTTTATAGATTTAGATTTAAGTTAGGATATACATATTTACACTGTTTTATGTTTAATAACCTAGTTGTCGTACTTCTAAAAGACTGTATCTGATCTTACCCTGTTCTACGTTGGTAAATAAATAAATAAATATAAATAAATAAATATATAAT
The DNA here is from genome assembly GCA_029619165.1 of Eurosta solidaginis. Lineage (NCBI taxonomy): Eukaryota > Metazoa > Arthropoda > Insecta > Diptera > Tephritidae > Eurosta > Eurosta solidaginis. The sequence goes on along the minus strand of JARSSU010012725.1, from coordinate 26,335 downwards.
GAACTTAGCCCCTTCCCCAAAACTTACAAAAATAGGAACCACCTGTTATCATTCATCAGAATATTTTGAATAATGATAAAATTTTTTTCATTATAAAAGAAATGTTTGCATAAAAATAACCTTTTATTCATCACTCAGAAATTTTAAAATGATACAAATTTTTTATATTTTATTTCGATTTGTTTCTGTTCAAAATGACTCAACCCTGATTGGATGTTATAGAAAATCTCAATTCGGATAACCATATCAGTGCATTTTCGATTTAAAAAATTGAATCCGTTCACTGAGCGTACAAAACGTTACGGGCCCAAGAATACGTCGGCCGAGTAAATTAGTTTTCTACAATATAATTAAAATAGTACGAAATACACATCATAGTTATTTAAGTTAATTGTTACCTCTTATACAAATTATAAACTTATTAATATAATGTATGTCCTTTCTTTGCAGGTAAGTTACTTCGTCATTAATTAACTCGATAATGCTAATGTACTTCACAGCAGAGTGTGCTGGATGTGTAGGTAACATTTTTTCTATACTATAAGTTGTTTATTTAGAGCCTTTATTTGCATATAATTAGACTTGCGGACAGTCTATTTGCACAAAATTAAATACGAAACCCTCAATATTCCACCGAAATAATAAATTTAATGACAATATGCGGGTGATGCCACTGTGGTAGTTATCATGAGTACTAATTATGTGTTGAATTTCTATTTGGTAATTTAACCATCCATTGATTGTTATTAATTTTAATACAAACATCAGCCCTATTAATTACTTTCTATATGACTTAATAGTAACATAATTTTCTAAACTCTAATTAAAACAGTTAGTTTGTTTTATTTACTTTATTATGAATGCATACATGTGTGTATGTACAATGATTTAATAAAAAGCTCAAAATATTATGTACGCATACAAACTTATTTACAATTCAAAATATACACATTTGTGTTTTAAAATCACACATGCATAAACAGGGTTGTTCAATACAAATGCAGCAGCTCAATGCACAGATATAAGCGGTTTTTTTTTACACTGTGCTTGCTAAACTTTTCTAAGCCGTTTGATTCTGTCAATCATGAACTACTGTGTTCAAAGCTAGTAAGATACTTTGTGTTTGGAGAATCTGCTGTGCGGCTAATGAAAAGTTATTTGGAAGACCGATACCAGCGTGTAAAAGTCGAAAAAAACTGATTGATATATGACAACGATGAGATTTGCTGTCTATTTTTTCATTTATATAATATTTATCATATAGTTAGTTAAATTCTTTAATTACACACATATATATATTATCTCTTTTCTAAGCGGAGTCACCCCTCGGCAGTGTTTGGCAAGCGCTTCGGGTGTACTTCTGCCATGAAAAGCTCTCAGTGAAAACTCATCTGCCTTGCAACTACCGTTCGGGGAGTCGGCATAAAACATATAGGTCCCGTCCGGCCAATTTTTAGGGAAAGTTAAGAGGAGCACGACGCAAATTGGAAGAAAAGCTTGGCCTTAGATCTCTTCGGAGGTTATCGCGCCTTATATTTTTTAAAATTTTTTTTTATATATAATCTCTGTTATTGTGTAGCAAATGTTAAATTTTTACATTTTATTTCAATGTTTTACCATTACTATTAATATTTAGTTTTAAGCTTGTTCATGAGTAACTGATATATTTTTTGTTAATTGAACTGTTGTGCTAGAAAAGATCATTTATCGATCTCATTGCACTAATACATTGTTTTGAATAAATTGAAATTGAAATTGAAATTGAAATATACGTCTACGTTTGCGCGTTAAAAAACTCTTATCCTCACTTAGATAATACTTAGGAGACCCATCTAGCAGCAACTAGCTACAAAACATGTTGTACCGAAAAGCGGAGACACAAACCTCTGTTGGCCATAGTGTATAAGCTATAGCTGAATCGGTTGCGGTGAATAGTGGACACACACCATTTATAGAGGTAATACATAGAGGTGAAACATATACACAATTTTCAGTTGCATCTGAGTATAATGCGTATTGAATTTTAGGAGTACTAATTTTCTTAGCTGCAATTTCAGAAGAGTATATAAAATTTAACGCAGTCCATAAAAATTTAGGCGAAAACGTATAAAAAAAATGTAAGGCGCGACAACCTACGAAGAGATTTTAGGCCGAGCTTCTCTTCCAATTTGCGTCGTGCTCCTCTTAGTTTTTCCTACAAATCGGCCGGACGGGACCTACATGTTTAATGCCGACTCCAAACAGTAAGGCAGATGAGTTTTCACAGAGAGCTTTTCATGACAGAAATACACTAGGAGCACTTGCCAAACACTCTCGCGGGGCGACCCCGCTTAGAAAAATTTTCTTCTAATTGAAAGACCTTATTTCTAAAATTTTGATGTTGCTCTGCCCGGCGTGTGAACCCAGGGCATTCTGTGGGGTAGGCGGAGCACGCTACCTTCACACCACGGTGGCCGCCAAGCGAAAAAGTATAGAGATTTAAAAAAACACAGCTATAGTTTGCTATAAAAGTTATCAGGTAGAACAAAATAACGTGCAGTTTGTTGCTTTTATTTGGCATGTCACTGTACATATGCATATAAATACTTTATTTTGTGGTTTTAATTACTAATTTGTGAAAAATGTTTACAGATCAATATTTACTTGCACACACACACACAGCACAAAAATGGCGCGCAAAAAAAATGTAATTTAATTTGTGACAAAGCCGTGTTGACACAAATGTGAATATGGATATACGCAGTGAGAGCGCCCGAAACGCAGCATGTAGCAAATTATTTGTATGTTATTTGAAAGGCTTAATAGTTACTCATACGACATGGCGCACGTTCGTTTAAAACCAACCACAATAAACATTTAATTAGTTATTGGAATTGAAGAGAGTTTGGAAAAAATTTGTAAATTATAATATAAATGTAAAATATGTATTGTTAAATTACCGCGTAGTAATATAGGCTTGATAAAAAATATGAATAAAAAATGTACGCCTATGATAATTGCAATAAATATTAGCAAACAAACATGCGCACTTGAATTGAGGTTTTGAGTGGCTGATCAAATGTTACACCACAAATACCAACGAAATAACACTTCTATCAAAATATAAAGTGTAAATTTTAAGTTTTTGGAAAAAAAGCCGGCATAACTGAATAATTAGTATTTTAAAGGCAGTTCAGTATGTTTAAGCAGGGGAATAATAAGGGAGTCCAGAATTTTTTGCAAATGGCCTAACATCATTGAATTGCAAACTTCCGTAGCTTATTTTCACAGTACAAAATACATGGCTATGCATTTGCTGCGTCATTGAAAAAAGTCAACATCAAAAACCGTAGCTTATATTTTCAATATAGAATATCAAATAATCAACTGTTGAAAGAAAGAAGTGCAAAGAAAAAAGTTACTCACGATCCGTAGCTTATAGTTGCTTTCTAAAGCAACGTTCTCAACGTCAAATCCACAAAACTCTGAACACCCTTAACAGTTATAAGTTTTATCGCATAAACATTGCTTCATACTAATTTTTAAATTAAAAGTCAAAGTTTTTTTTCCAATAAAAATTTTTTGTCAACGTTTAGTTTTAATTTTTCCTCCAATAATTATTTGTCAACGTAATATAATTTTAATAGAAATTTGCGTAGATAATTTTTTTATTTTTTAGTGCTATAGGTTTTAGTTATCTAGCTAGCTATCTCTTCCTAGAAATAGCAGATACTTTTAGAATGGCACGAAAACCAAATTTTTAATATCCCGTTTATGCCGATGCACTGGAGGCTTCCACCAGAGTGTACCAATGTGACGTATCCAGCAACGCCTTCAAACTCTCGTGCATAATTTAAGGTAAACCGGTTTATAAAAAGCTCGTTTTCGGGCTTTTACAAGTTGTTTTACAAAGATTGTACATGCTCTCAAAGATTTCGAGTATTATAAAAATGTGGCCGAATGAGTTCATTTACGGTTGTGTTTACAATTTTCAATGAAATACGCTATCTGAGATAAGGCTTACGTTATGTAAAATCATTATGCGAAGATTGATTGATATCTGACCTTAATAGCCACGTTAATGTTGCCTGGCATAATTTCGATATGTTAAACGACTTTATCTGGGAACTGTGAAATGTTCGAATTAATAAGAGGAATATTTGAGTTTGAATGTCTGACAATAATTGATTTGATTGAAGAAATTCTTTCTCTTTTATACATAATTTCTTAACAAGAAATTAATTTCTTAACATACACATAAATAATTATGCTAACACTAACAAACTAAAAATATGTACATTTGTAATACTGGTATGCAAAGTCAGCAGATTACTTCATTGATCTATTTATGGAAACAATGTAAAATAGTTGTGTGTGAATTTTTTGGTGATTCACATTGACAAAATAACACTGACAATTAGAAATTCTGATCGGCACGTGCATTGATCGGCGTGACTAACTGAGTGAAACTGTGAAGGTGTGAAATGACATGGGTTTCGTATTCGGCATTCAATTGATGTTGACTTCTCGCTGTTTCGGGTCAATATAATTTATGTAGAACAATATTGTAATATGACAGCACTAAGACTGCGTGTGGCAAGTTCATAAAAAATGCATTGGCATAAAAGTTGACAATGCATAATGCCGCAAATATATTGCATAAGTGGGCATAACGAATAATGCTACAACTGGAATATGTGGGCAATTGAAAAATAAAGTACCTTCTCCACGAACAAAAACCAAGCTCTACAAGTCACTGTCAATATAAGATGAGAGGCTCTTGTGGCATTCGGGAGAACAGTTCCATGAAAGATTAATGGAACTCTACGTTTTGGTAGTGATCTGTTTTCGCCCAGCTTAGGCCAGATTTGCCTCGATACAGTTGGTTACATAGCCCATCTCGGGTTAGCTTGTTTTATGAAGTAGAGATCGCAGCCAATGTTTGCAAGTATTTAGAGAAGCATTTACCGAGCCAGCAGAGGTGATTTTTTGCAAGCTGGTGCCTTCTCTTGTTAGCTCATCAGTAGCTTGAAACACACATTGCAGTGGTGTGATAAACGTAGGTTCTTATATACATATATTAAGTTTCGTGACGACTTTCCACTACTAACTCTGTTGTTCAATTTAGTGCCGTCCATGAAGACAGATATTTCTTGCTTTTCGGTTCCATGCAATTTGTCCACTCGCTCCTCTTTGGGATCTTTGTTGTCCCTACAAAGGGATAATAATATGTGGACCATGTAAAGAACCTTTGCACTAAAGATTTTTTAGAGGATGAAAGAAAAAAAATGTATATCGCTGATTTTTATTCCGAATATGTCATCGTACCAAGAAATATAAAAAAACTGTGATTGAAAATTCTATCAGAATAAGAAGCTAACTACAAACTCATTAAGAGTCGGAAGGAAATAAGTTATATGTGGTTATTTTTGCATTACTACTCAGCCAACTACTAGTTAGTCAATTTCCATCTTAAGATAAGTTGTGATTGATAAACATTTGTTATAATAATTGCCTTTTTTGCAAACGAGCTTGAAAAATCGCTTTAACTAGCTAAACAGTTTTATCAGCTAATAGGTACTTTATTTCTGCTTTGACATTATTATTTCTAGCTCAGAACGTTTTTGACGTTCATCTGGAGAATAACAGAAACAAGATATTTGGAATGCGTGTGTTTGTGTATATGTATGTCACCCTGCCGCCACACTGTAATTTTCGTTTATCTACACTTTCGCATATACATATCGTTCACAATAGTGTCCTTTTTTCGGTCGACTGTTGCTTAAGCGATTTCACCTTAACTCGGTTGCCAACTAGCTGACTTTGTGTTGTTGCTTTGTATGCAATTCCTTAATCCACCTCGCGTTTTATTTCCGCAAGCTTGTTTTGCCACTACCCAAGACATTTTCCAAAGTTTCGGGATCCATGATTCGAATCAGAATTGAGGCATCGTAACGAAAATTGGTAACATAATTTTCTTAATATATTTCTGTTAAACATATACTATCGGTTCATAAGAAAATCATTTTGTAAGGTAAGGCAGCAATATCTCTCTACCTTAATTAACTGTTCGCGTCACATTTTTATAAAGCACTAATCAGGATAAGCGTTATGTAAAGTTAAAAACAAAATAACTGTAAGTAGGCGTGTTATCACTGGGGTTGTTTAAGACTTTTACCAATGATGGTAACTGTAAGTAGGCGTGTTATCACTGGGGTTGTTTAAGACTTTTACCAATGATGGTTTGCTAAGTTTTACAGCTGAGTATAAAATTTTCTGCCACACACGAATAAAGACTTCATCATTTATTTTATTTTTATTGTATTGATGCTTATTCGATCTGGTTAGCTATTTATGTAGCAACATATGCTTACACAAACGCCATAAATAAAAATTTAATACAAATTAATTTTAATGACATAAAAGTTAATATTCTTTCAAACAAAAAGTGCACAATTATTGTTATTTATTTATTTTATTGAATGATTTTTTTTTATTACATATGGAAATAAGTTGATTAATATGATGACGCACGCGGTACAATAGATAATGTGCTTATACTTCATAACCACTGGCATTGGTGTGAGTTCAGCTGCAGGTAAAATTTCAAAGTAGGAATGGGATCGTCATTCGGCACAGGTCGTCAAACTATCCGCGCCTTGTTTAACCCATTTTCTACCGCTGTTGCGTTTTCGCAACGGCAACTTAGAGACTTTAAAACTCTTATGAAATAAAAAGTGTTTGTTAGTTTTTCGACTTTACAATCAAATTTGGACTTTGATCTTTGCAGAGATGGCTTAAATTTGCATTATATTGGTCTTGTATCGATTTACCACATGTTTGAAAAATGTCTTAAAACTAATGATTTTTTTATGTTGTTGGCTGAGTAAAAAGAAAAAATAAAAATCTAGTTTTGTTTCAAGTTTTTATACAAGAAAACATGAAATTTATATGTTTGTCAAACTTCTGGCCATTCAGCCTTTGTTTTCTATTTAAAATCAGCTGTTAAAAGTAGGCGTTGCAATAACGCAACGCTGGCTAAAACGATGCATTTGACATTTAGCATTTTATGACATTTTATTTGGCGCGATAATAGATGTTTATATCCGTTTGATATAACATTGGTCTATTGTGCAAAGGAAAATTTAAGGAAAGACACTTCGGTGAACTTTTTCATCGTTTTTGGTAAATATTGTGGGTATTTACCCAGCCAGCATATTTTGAAAATTTTGATAAAAAATATTCAAATATCATACCCCAAGATGATTAAAAACGTTCAAATTTAAAAGCATTTTCTGTTCGAAAATTAACGTATCGTCGGGAGAAAAATGTACCATAAATGTCTTGAATAATCACTTATGATTCATATTTCGAATCACTTTATATTCATCTTTTTATCATACTTAATATTACTGGAAGATTGTACTTTACTTCTTTTGGAATAACATTTGATTACTTTTCACAGTCATTTTTTGATCACATTTAAGAACAATTTTCAATCATATTATATGATGGTTTGGAATCATTTGTGAATAAGATTGTGATTCATTTTTCCATCATATTTAATGCATAACTAAATACTATATAAAGATCATATTTCATCAGGGGGTGAAAGCATCTGGAAGCTCGGAAGTGAGCTTTTTGAACTACAGGTAGTAATTAACTTGACCGTTGTACACACACACATCTACAACATCCAACATCATCTATTATCATCATCTTAGATCATGGTAATGATGTCACTTTAAAAATCACGATTTTACTATGTCTCATATCATTCTTTAAATACAACTAGATGTTTTCGACAATCATAGCTCATGGAGGATGTTGAAGCCGGTTTACCAGCGGTTAAACAGTTTACAACTTCCGAACATCGGTTCCATCCAGTATATCTTTTCTGGGAAGCCGCATCTAGAGAAATGCTAGAAGACATCTTAGGTTAGCAGCAGCACTTTTATTACTTTTAGTCTTGAATATGTGTTGTATATTTGTAATTTTTTTGGATTTTATGATTTAAAAATTGTGTGCTAATGAAGAAAAATCAAATTTTCAAAGAGAAGTATAGTTTTAACAAGTAAAAAATGCATCATTTATTCAAGAAAGGTAGTCTGCAAATATTAAGAAAGTTGATTGAAAAATGATTTTAAATTTTTGATCACCGAAGTTAAAGCAATTAAATTCAAAAATGATTCCAAATTGTGATTGAAAAATTGTTCTCAGTTATTGAACATCAAAAGCAAACAAGTTTTATTATTCTCTATGTTCATTTTTATAAAATCTTAAAATTTATTTATCAAAGTTATTCGAAAATTATTTCAAAAGGGGATAGAAAAATGAGTTTCAGTTTTTGATCATTAAAAGTAATCTTATTTTATTATTTATTTTGTTCAACTGTATGAAAACTCAGTATTTATTCGCAAGGAGTAGTCAAATTGTATTGATATGAAGGAAAGTTCAAAATGTATCATCTAAATGCTGTGTGGGTAGTGTTTGCTTGTATTTTGGTTAGCTTTTTAATATATTTATTAGAAAACAATGAATCGTCAGCGTTTTTAACAATTGTGCAAATTGAATCCTATATTAATACATCAGTGAGGATGAAGGTGAAGAAACAGCGGTTTCTGCCAAACGAAGGAAAATTGGTAAAGTTGTTTCGAAAAAAATAACTTCCGTTGTTTACATGACAGGGCACTGTGCCATGGGTATCCATGCGGTACGTCTCAATATACTGGAAACTCCATCCTGTTGCAGCTGTATGGAGGATGATGAGTGGAATCACCAAATCACTTTATGCTTGACTGCCCAGCTTTTGCCAGAACTAGGCGAAAGTACTTCGGTCGCGACTCACTTGATCTCCCGAGGATTTATCCAAGTTGAGATCGGTATCATTCGACGATTCTCTAAGTAGCTAGATCTAAGTCACCGTTATTTTTGGTGTATGTGGTATCGCAGCGGACCTTCGTGTTGTCCAAGTGAGCTATCCTTATCAGGGCAGCTACCACCCAACCTAACCTAACCTAAACCTACATTCCACCAGCAGATGTTGATACAGTGAGTGATAAAGAACTTATTGAGCTGAGTTGTATGACGGATGTATGTGGAGAGCTAGAAGTCGAGGTTGAATCAGATGTGGAAGATTTTGGGTCACCGCCACCATATTTATCTGAAACACCTGACGACGGACCATCCTGTTCTGGATAAAACATCACGCATACTGCAGAAAAAGATTTCGGTGCACCCAAATGGAAGAAAACCAAACGTATTGAATTTAATTTCAGATGGTACCATATGACAAGAAAGTAGGTTTAGGAGCATCTGTCGTACTATCATTGCTGGAAAATGTTACAAATCCAGATCATCATGCTATTAATTTTGATAATTTCTTTTCGTCATATTATTTGTTTTGTTTATTGAACGAAATACGTTTTAGAGCGATTGGAACTGTCCTCAAACTTCAAACCTCAGGAAACATGAATTTGACTTCTGTTACGAAATAAATAACAAGATTTTGTAGCTCGATGGCAAGATAATGCTGAAGTAACAGTAATATCTAACTTCAGAACTGTTGATCCTGTAATAGAATCACACCGTTGGTCTAAAACTGAGAAAAAAATTTTACTGTTAAAAAACATGGACTTATAATGACTATAATCAACATATGGGAGGAGTAGATCTCCATGATAATCCAGGAGCTAACTGCCGTGTTGGCATTCGTGAAAAAAATGATGGTGGCCCCTATGGACCAATTCAGTGAACAGCACAACTGTTAATACATGGTTAGTAAATCAGAAGGAATTCGTCCTATGTCTCAAATTACTTTTAAAATGAAAATAGCATTATCTCTGCTTTTACATTGCGAAGAAGAAGTTTATCGAGAAAGTAGTGATCCATCAGACATTGAAGAAGCAGAGAGACCACTTCATCTTCCTCGAACTAACGTCCGTGATATGTAGTATGGGAACCTTCAGGCAACAAACGTAAAAGATGTACATGTGCCATTCGCAAAATGCAATTTGAGATTACACCCAAAATGATGTGATGAATATCTTACAAAATTGGACAGTAAGAAAAAGCTATGTTAATTATAATAAGGTTATTTTTTACAAAATAGAAATATTTTTAACTTAATAAATAAAATTCTTCAACTAAAAACATTTTCAAAATCATTATTGATCTAGACTTCGGAATTTTTTTTTATTTAAGTGCACCACATTTTACAGCGTTTCTCCCAACGTTGCGTTTTCGCAACAGTCTCTCCTGTCGCACCAGGAGACCTATCAGCCCGAAAACTTATAATAGCGTTCAGTAGTCCTATAATAGCAACCACACAAAATTTCATGCGATTTCCTTTACGGAATCTAGTATCGCGAGAAAATGGGTTAATCAACCGAATCCTTCGCATTTTTCGTAGATTTATTTTTCCTATTGAAATAAGGATATTCTCCAAAGATTTTAAAGAAAAATCACCATTTAAAGTCTAGCTTAACTATCTCGAAAAAGATTTGGCATAACCACGTTGAACTTTCTAGATTGTTCAATTCGTGAGGAACTTGGCTCGAAAGAGCTTCGCTGGCTCTTTAAATAAACAGCATTAATAACGGGTGAGTGAGAAAGGCAGTTGAGAAGTAAGAGATCTTAACTGCGCTGGAAACTCTTCGAAAGTATTTTGCAACTGATAATGTTCAAATTCGCCATAGAATCTGTTTGTAGTATCAAAAGATTTACGGAACTCCACGCGTTGGCGACGGCGAGTACTGACGAAGATTTAATACTGAGTTGTAGTAGCTTTATATACATCAACATAGTCCACCGAATTAGAACACAGCGACTACGCTTGCTAGTTTATGTTATGCGAACGAAAGATGATGCTGTAGCTAAGAATGTATTTTATCGTAACGCGCCCATTGAAGCAAAGGAAGAGAGCGCCTCCGCTGGACAGACCTGGTGCAAAACGTTTAAAATACTTGGTGTCGCACTTTGCGCCAGCAAGCAGAGCGCATAAGCGTTTGGGCGCCTTATTGGCCAACCATAGTCGTTCAAACGGTTAAGTGTAAATTAAGTACGCTAATAATATATTCGAGTAGGAGCTCGGCCTACTGAAATTATATGCGGCGTATATTACTATTGTATGTTTCAATGATACACTTGACTTCCTGCAACTACCTTCAATTTTTCTGACGTTCAGTCCTAATAACACTAAAAACAACTATCACTCCCTTCCTTCTTATGCCCATAGCCTAGACTTCCTCTACTGCTTTCGCTGATAAAATTGGTAGTGAGTATCGATCGGTGTGTACAAATTTTATTGTTCTTGCACTTGTAAGGATATGACTTATAAAAAGAATACGGGCAGAACTATAATAGGCCTGATAATAAAGTATAGTTGTGCCTGATCTTTCTATTTATCTATATATATAAAGTTCAAATTATGCATGTATGTATGTATGTATAGATCGAATTGCGTCCTAAACGGATCGACCGATCACAACCAAATTTGCACAACCCACTAGAAACATTCCAAGGATGGTCATAGGCTATAAATAATATCGATATATAAAAGGGGCGTGGCACCTCCATGCAAAATTAATATTTGGTACTACATAACTCTGAAGGTATTCGTGCTAGAACATTAAAATTCAGTAAGGAGTTATATGAGGTCAATCTTGAACACCCTCAAGAAAATGTGGGGTAGAGGAGAAGGGGGTGTGGCATCTCCATATAATTGAAACTTTTCATTCTGCATATCTCTGGATGTAATGATAGGATAATGAAAATTGGTAAGGAGCTATATGAGGTTAAGTCCTAACACCTCCAGTAAAATGTGGAATTGGGAGAAGGGGGGTGGCACCTTCCCTACAATTGGGATTTTCTAGAACTATGGCTGCCGTACAAACTTAGGTTATTATAACAGCTAAAGTTTGATTATAGAGTTGTTTGGCTGTTATTCCTTTTGGATATTTACTAATCATCCGCCGTTAAATTTTTTGTTAACTTCAGTCTATCCGCATCTTCTATCTATATATATATAAAGCTAAAATTATGAATGTTTGTATGTAGGTATAAATTGGGTGCGTCCTAAACGGATCGGCCGATCAGAGCTAAATTTGAATCACCCACTACAAAACTTCCAAAGATGGGCATATGCTAAAAATAACTTCAATATAAAAAAAGAGGGTGGCACCTACCATACAAACGGAATGTTTGATACAGCATAACTCTGGAAGTATTCATGCAAGAACATTGAAATCCAGTAAAAGTTAAATTGAATCAACCCCTAACACCACTAAGAAAATAAGGGTTAGTATTATTTTATGTATCTTAGGGTTGATATTTTTGGATACGCATGGAGGAACGGAAAAATATATTACTGTTTAATTTTATATTAACTGATGTAATTTTAAGGTGTACTGATAATCCCAAAGGTGGTGCTTTCCTGTTACTTGCTAAAACAGCGCAGTTGAAGTAAATGCGTGCTTTTTCATCTGTAGACGTTTCACGTACAAAAATTTACTCTCTTTAGAAGTATGAGAAGGCATTTTGGCGGAAATACTTCAGCAGCAGCTTTGCTAAACAACTTCTGAAATTAATTATGGCAAAATTCCTATTTCTTTACTAACAGATTTGATTTCTTTCCTGCAAGTTTTGAGAAATTATTACTTCATCTGAAGCTTTAATATCTAATGTTTCTTCCAAATATTGACTCTATCTTTAAAAACTATAAATTGCTTTGAGAAAAGGCATTTTAGGCAACTTAAAATGAGAATGTTAATATCATTAGGATCAAGAAAACGTATCACTCTATTAACACAATCGTGGAAGAGTGCAAAGCTGTGCATATCCGATTGAGTTTATTAGATCTTTTGAGCCATCAGAAATTTCTCCTCATCGATTGATCCTTAAAAAGGGCCCATAATATCATGATATTTATGTTCGTTATTTCGATTCTTCACGCTTATGTAGTGGGACAAGTCTTTTCATCACAAAACTTTTACGGATGTCATTGAAACAATTCATTTTATCGGAAAATTTCGAAAACAAAAAAGTTTAAAACCAAGGATTCCATTGATACCGATAGATTTGTCTTTTCTATTTTAAATGCCTCATATTTTCTATCTCTATCAATGAAGCTCAAGGATGATCATTAGATGCGAATCAAGGGATTGATGAGTGCAATACAAACCTTTATAGCTTCAGAGCTTCTGCAACTCTATTGTCAACCTCACCTACGCGAGGGGAATCCTGTTACAAATATGATTATATCATACAACAACAGTCATTAGCTGCAGCAGAAGTCAATCTTACCAACTCGTGTTTTACCCATGGCCAGTTACGCGTATCTTGCATATTTTTATAGAAACGTGGGGTAAAACCCACGGGCATAAGCTAGTACAAAATAAAGTTCAAATTTTTACTTTACTTTTGATACGCAAACTTTACGCCTACATAAATAACTTATCTTCGAAAAAAATGCGGCCACTCACATTCTCTATTAGGACGGCAGTAATATATTCAACTTTTATGGCCAGCTGATTTTCTGAGTGGAGACAGTAATTTAATTCATGGTTTACCCCAACTGAAATTGTCTTTCATTCATATCTCAAACTTGAATTTGTTGTCACCAAATTTACAGCAACTCGTTTCATTTCATCAAATTGCTTTGAGAAAACTTTTAATTTTATTAAAATTTATTAATTGTGTTTTATATTTTAAAATTTATGTACATATGTATATAAAGAGAAGCAGTAATCGACGTACGATATTAAGTAACCTTTTATGCATTGAATTTTTGTTTTAATATTTTAAATATTTAAAGTTTTAATGAATTCGCCCTCATTTAATTAAAACAAAACCCCAGTTATGTTTGTTGTTGTCTTGCTAATGCAAAAAATTAACTAAACAAATATGAGTATGCATTTTTAAGTACAGCTACATACGTACACACATACACACAAAACAAACGCACACGACATGGGTTGGTCAATGAAGGACATCATGTCATACCTCAATAAAATTTGTTTCCGAAAGGAGGGGGAAAAATTCCACCACGTATATATGTATTTGTGGATTGGAGAAGGAGATACAAGTAGATATAGACAAGAGGGGTATGAGATTGAATAATGGTTTCAGTGAATGATTACAAAAATGTATGGAAGCTATCAATATAAATATATATGTATGTATGTGCATTAGGGTGTATGCAAATAATTATGAACCATTTATTTAAAAATCGTCATAGTATCACTAGAAAATGGAGCTGTTAATATAATGACTTATACTTTAAATATTTGAAGGTAGTGATTTTTAATTCTTTGTTCCACAAAAATTGTATGGTTTTATTTCCTTTAAGTTTAATATCTCGTACCTATGAGTTACTTGATAAACAAAATCAAAATCAAGGTGTAATAAGACATGGGCTGCTTACGAAAAGAGAAATTTTTATATTTATAAGTCAAGCAGCTCCAAACATAATTTAGCGAATTTTAAGAGTTCTGGATTTTGAGCATTTTTGCTATCGTTCGAATCACTGAACTGTCGAATAAACTCAGCTGTTCGGTATATAAAATGCTCTTTAGTTATAGCACTACTATGATAGTAGATCTTCACAAATTATTCGCGTACTTCACTTATATCGTGTTAAAATCAAACTGATTGGTTAATCCCAAGCCTGCACTTTTTATATACTCTCAGTTGCTTCGTCGCCTATTATCAGACTTTTCGCAAGCAGCCTTCTCGAATAGCTGTCTTATTTCTCATGTCTGTATCTTCTATTATACTTGGCTGTATACACGTATATCTGTGGTTTATATAATTTCATATCTATATATAACTGTGTACATGTATGTGAAATGTTATCAGCGCTCTTTGTTACTGTGTGCATGTGTGCGTAATGTCGTTGACGCTCTTAGCTGCAATTACATGTATATGTGGTTGTTTTCTGTTTCATCAAAGAAAGACCTTTGCTGTTTAAATTGCTAATATTGGTCACAATATCAAGCCTCAAACCCAAATATTGTCAACCTCAACTTCCATTACAGAATATAAATCAAAGTCTTGGAGGGGTAATCCCGAACACTTCTTGACGTATTGGGCTGCAACTTTATTTAAAAGGTCTTACTCTGCTCTGCAAAGAAATATACTAACTCTTTTATTTAAACAAATGAAAGAGGCTATAAAGTTTTTAAAATGATATTTCCATGCAATTTTTGAATTATAAGAGCTATATGAAAACAATTTTTTTGGAGAACGGAAAATTATTTTTTATTATTAATTCATGAGGGGTTAATACTGAGTTAGAAAGTTAACTCGGCGTTTTATAATGGGCCGAAGAAAGTTACAACAAAAAACTACCTCATCAATTTCTGAAATTTAAGAAGGAAGTTTTAAGATTGTTTAAACTTCGCACAGCATTTGTATGAACGAACGCAAATTCAGTGCTGCAGCGGCAGGAAGTGTGATTGTGTGAGTCGTAACTCAACTGCCCCTTGTTTATTCGGCTTACGAATCGGTTGTTCATGTGAAAAACAAAGGTCAAGTTGGGGTTATCTCACATATATATGGTGAAGTTTTTAAACGTTAACCATGCAAAAACAAGCTGGTGAAATTAATATCGAGTCAGTAATTCACTTTTGTACTATGGACACACTCCGCTAGATGTTTTTTTGACAGTTCTTTGGAAAAACACATGCAGGAGATATTGTGGGAAAGAAATACGTACGTGTTGTCTTTTAAAGTGAATTTTGATAGTGTTTTTCAATGTACCTGACTTTCATCCGAACATCGTGAGTATTATAAAGCAGTTCATATAGCCGGGCAGCAATTAACAGACAAGACATTGGATTCAGGGTCGTGATGGCAGTTTGTGTAGAGTAACTATCTGAAATTCACAGTTCTTATGACCCTTTACAACACCCCTTAATGTAGAATAGAGGTGAAGATCGTTATGCGATAAATATACGGTAACCCGATTAACCGTGATGGCAAAGATCAGTCTAATGTTTTTCTTGGCAGTGTTTTCAAATTGTTTGCTTCGATTAACGTGATTACCTCTATTATCCGTGATGGCAGCGAAAATTGTGTTTGTGTTTAATAGCACGTTACTGTAGGTGAATATGTACATATGTATGATAATAAACATGAAACGGGGAATTGCCTTGTTTGAAGATGAGCCAGAAGCATTTACAAGTTATTATGTATATTCACTTGTTAAATATAAAATAGTTAAAAACAAGTAAGGAGGCTAAGTTCGGGTGTAACCGAACATTACATACTCAGTTGAGAGCTGTGCAGACAAAATAAGGGAAAATCACCATGTAGTAAAAGAACCTAGGGTAACCCTGGAATGTGTGTTTGTGACATGTGTATCAAATGGAAGGTATTAAAGAGTATTTTAAAAGGGCGTGGGCCTTAGTTCTATAGGTGGACGCCTTTTCAGAGATATCGCCATAAAGGTGGACCAGGGGTGACTCTAGAATTTGTTTGTACGATATTGGTATCAAATGAAAGGTGTTAATGAGTATTTTGAAAGGACGTGGGCCTTCGTTCTATAGGTGGACACCTTTTCGAGATATCGCCATAAAGGTGGACCAGGGGTGACTCTAGAATGTGTTTGTACGATATGGTATCAAATGAAAGGTGTTAATGAGTATTTCAAAAGGGAGTGGGCCATAGTTCTATAGGTGGACGCCTTTTCGAGATATCGCCATAAAGGTGGACCAGGGGTGACTCTAGAATTTTTTGTACGATATGGGTATCAAATGAAAGGTGTTAATGAGTATTTTAAAAGTGAGTGGGCCTTAGTTCTATAGATGGACGCCTTTTCGAGATATCGCCATAAAGGTGGGCCAGGGGTGGTTCTAGAAATTTTTTGTACGATATGGGTATCAAATGAAAGGTATTAATGAGGGTTTTAAAAGGGAGTGGTGGTAGTTGTATATGTGAAGGCGTTTTCCAGATATCGAACAAAATGTGGACCAGGGTGACCAGAATATCATCTGCCGGGTACCGCTAATTTATTTATATATGTAATACCACGAACAGTATTCCTTCCAAGATTCCAAGGGCTTTTGATTTCGCCCTGCAAAACTTTTTCATTTTCTTCTACTTAATATGGTGGTGTCACACTCATTTTACAAAGTTTTTTTCTAAAGTTATATTTTGCGTCAATAGACCAATACAACTACCATGTTTCATCCCTTTTTTCGTATTTGGTATATAATTATGGCATTTTTTCATTTTTCGTAATTTTCGATATCGAAAAAGTGGGCCGTGGTCATAGTCGGATTTCGTCCATTTTTTACACCAATACAAAGTGAGTTCAGATAAGTACGTGAACTGAGTTTAGTAAAGATATATCGATTTTTGCTCAAGTTATCGTGTTAACAGCCGAGCGGAAGGACAGACGGTCGCCTGTGTATAAAAACTGGGCGTGGCTTCAACCGATTTCGCCCTTTTTCACAGAAAACAGTTATCGTCCTAGAATCTAAGCCT
The DNA here is from genome assembly GCA_029619165.1 of Eurosta solidaginis. NCBI lineage: Eukaryota > Metazoa > Arthropoda > Insecta > Diptera > Tephritidae > Eurosta > Eurosta solidaginis. Next base: position 8,869 of record JARSSU010012725.1, on the reverse strand, counting down.
GTACCAAATTTCACAAGGATTAGTAAATTTTGTTCGACTTATGGCATTAAAATAATCCTAGACAAATTAAATGAATAAGGGCGGAGCCACGCCCATTTTGAAATTTTCTTTTATTTTTGTATTTTGCTGCACCATATCATTACTGGAGTTGAATGTTGACATAATTTACTTATATATTGTAAAGATATTAACTTTTCTTTTAAAATTTGACTTTAAAAATATTTTTTTTTAAAAAGTGGACGTGGTCGTTCTCCGATTTTGCTAATTTTTATTAGGCATACATATAGTAATAAGAGTAACGTTCTGCCAAATTTCATATGATGAATATAAATATCATATGATATCTTCAACGACTGCCAAATTACAACTTGCAAACTTCTAAATTACCTTCTTTTAAAAGTGGGCGGTGCCACGCCCATTGTCCAAAATTTTATAGTTTTCTATTCTGCGTCATAAGATCAACTCACCTACCAAGTTTCATCGCTTAATCCGTATTTGGTAATGAATTATCGCACTTTTTCGATTTTTCGAAATTTTCGATATCGAAAAAGTGGGCGTGGTTATAGTCCGATATCGTTCATTTTAAACAGCGATCTGAGATGAGTGCCCAGGAACCTACATACCAAATTTCATCAAGATACCTCAAAATTTACTCAAGTTATCGTGTTAACGGACAGACGGACAGACGGACAGCGGACGGACGGACATGGCTCAATCGAATTTTTTTTCGATACTGATGATTTTGATATATGGAAGTCTATATCTATCTCGATTCCTTTATACCTGTATAAACACCGTTATCCATAACTCTCTGCTCACTGAGTATAAAAACTATAATCAAAATTGTTATTCCATTAACCGTGAAAATCGATTATCCGTAATGCTTCTGGTCCCGACCATCACCGATAATCGAGGCTCGACTGTAATTTAATACGAAGCTGAGATATTGAGATGCTTCGTAATCTATATTTGTTTCAGGTATGAGTTTTTTAGTGGTTTTTATACACTTTTTATACATACATATACACCTATTTCAAGTTTCAATAGATATAACTTTAGGAAACCAAATCAAAGCAAAATAGCACAAGCTACGTATTTAGTCAACTCAACAATATATCTTTGTACTCAGCAAATTTCAGCTCAATTGGAATAACTAATATCCCTTTTTATCTTAGAAGCTGGCCCAGTGACATAGACAGTTTAGCCTAATGCTACTTAAGTATTCATGGGAGCATGCTCGTAATTTTTCTGAGTGCGTAGCAGATTTTGGATTACATGTTCCTGCATTCTAAGGTACATTCATATTGATAATAAACCAGCAAGCACCCATGGTTTATTTCAAAAGTGCCAAAGCCTAGAGTTAATTGGAATGAGTTGAAATATCTGAACTTAAGAGAGTGTCAGCATGAAAAGCAAGCTCCCAATATGTTAGTTGTAAAGCCCTATAAGGTATCACTTTAATATTGGTTTGAGCTAAAATTGAAATATCTGCATAAAAATCTTGGCGAAAGTTGCCAAATAACTTTTATTTACAGGCGAGTAGAACATTTCAGTACACTTTTTTTTTCTTATTCAACACATATGGAAGTTTTATCTATAGCAAGGATATAGTTTATACACAGTATGTATATATGTAAGTATATCTATATGTCTAATGAATGAGCCAGTTAAAGTCAGTTACGATGCAACTTAAACAGTATATCCCTATGTAGTATAATCAATCATACAAGTAGTACATATGTACATATATGTAAAAACGGTTGAGTAAATAACAGCAAAATTTTCTAACAGCAATCAATGCTGTCAACGCTAAAATTTGACTAAACTTACAAGATTTTGGCAGCTGGGCTGGAGTAGGAGCAATTATATTGTTGACAGGAACAATGACAGTTAGCAAGAAACGTTTGAAGCAACAAGAAGACGAATCTAAGTGACAGTACAAAACTAATAGGCTAAGATGGCAAAACTATGTAACATATCTACATGTGTGTTTAGATTAAGATTAGATTAGGCAACTTTTAATGGACTTGAAATGGTCGGTCATTTTTGTCCGGCTAAAGATATAAAATCGGACATTATTTAGAAGGTCTGGTAGGCACATACTCAACACAATTTAATACTATGCCTTGCTTTTTTAAATTATTTGGCTTTGTAATAAAATAAATGCGTTAATCGGAGTCAGTGTGCTCTAAGTAGGCAATTTAAGAGAAAAGTTCTATATGTTTAGGATGCTAAGAGCCAATCAATGATGATAAATTCACTGAACTTACAATTGTCTTGTTATCACTTTCTTGTTTTAAACGACAAATGATTCCCTCCAGTGTTGTTATAGCAAGATATTTATACTTGCTTGAAGATTGGTAACACAAGATAGCACAGAGGTCCTTAATGTAGTCATAATTTTTTCATTAAATAATAAATGTTTCCTTTAATTTAGAAAGATTTACCAATTATTTCTTAAACTACGCATCTGTGTGAAACTGTTAAGAAATTTTAAATTTTATCTGAAAAAATTATTCATAATTATTAAGGCTACGACTTTTATTTATGTATACTTTACTAATATCCATTGTAATAGTAAATACAAATACAAAAATATTTTTCTTGGTGAAATACTACAGGACTACTTTGCGTTGCTCACTTTCCTTAAAACATTTTTAATTTCCCTGTTTGGAAATTTTTAATAAGACCGTCAATAAGTTTGTATGCCAATTCTTCCGCGATATGAGAAGTTCCCAAGCAGTTTTTAGAACAAATTTGGATTATTTCGTGATAATTTTCGGAAATATCTTTTGAGTTCGTAATTGCAATTATTAAATAATGTACTTAGTATGCAAAGGATTAATGCGCAAGCATACCTAGCATAGGTTTGACATTTGCATTGTTTTCTTTGTTTCTTTTTACTTACTTCATTCGCTTCTTGTGCATATACCGCCCGCTAAAATTACTGTTCCGTGAATAATTCATATAATAAATATATTTAATCTAAATTAAAATCGTTTGTACGCGTTACTATTTAATATTGGCATCTTTACTGGGTAAGCTAACCATCAACAAGTTAACCAGATAGAACCGCATCAAATACAGTCCACCGCAACAAGGAAACCAGTAGCAGTCACCAAAGGGTTAAAGAGGTCGTTTCGCTTGCGCAATAATATCGTTATTATCTTCGAAAAATTTCAAAATTGTCCTCAGATTGTTTCATTTTTATACTCAGCTGAGCACAGCGCACAGAGTATATTAATTTTGTTCGCATAACGGTACCCCGTAATGGCATGAACTAATCGAAATAAGTATAGACTTCTATATATCAAAATGAAAACGAAATTAATTTAGCCATGTCCGTCCGTCCGTCCGTCCATAAACATGATAACTTGGGTAAATTTTGAGGCATCTTAATGAAATTTTGGTATGTAAGCTCCTGGGCACTTATCGCAGATCGCTGTTTAAAATGACTATACCCACACCCACTTTTTCGATATCGAAAATTTCGAAAAACCGAAAAAGAGCGATAATTCATTACCAAAGACGGATAAAGCGATGAACTTGGTAGATGGATTGACCTTATGACGCAGAGTAGAAAATTAGTAAAATTCTGGACAATGGGCGTGGCGCCGCCCCACTTTTGAATGAAGGTAATTTAAAAGTTTGCAAGCTGTTATTTGGCAGTCGTTCAAGATGTGATCAAATTTGCTGGAACGTTACTTTTATCAATATATGTATTCTAAATAAAAATTAGCAAAATCGGATGACGAACACGCCTACTTTAAAAAAAAATATATCTAAAATCAAATTTTAACAAAAAATGAATATCTTTATTTAAGTAAATTATGTCATCATTCATCTCCAGTAATGATATGGTGCAAAAAATGCAAAAATAGAAGAAAATTTCAAAATGGGCATGCCTACGCCCTTTTTCATTTAATTTGTCTAGAATACTTTTAATGCCATGAGTCGAATAAACATTTACCAGTTTTTGTGAAATTTGGTAAGGGCATAGCTTCTATGACGATAACTGTTTTTTTGTGAAAATGGGCGAAATCGGTTTGAAGTCACACCAGTTTTTTATACACAGTCGACCGTCTGTCCTTCCGCGCGCCCGTTAACACGATAACTTGAGCAAAAATCGGTATATCTTTACTAAACTTAGTTCACGTACATATCTGAACTCACTTTATCTTGTTATTAAAAATGGGCGAAATGCGGTGATTGGATTGGTTTTTTTGATGCAAAATATAACTTTAGAAAGACCTTGTAAAATGGGTGTGACACCTACCATATTATGTAGAAGAAAATGAAAAAGTTCTGCAGGGCGAAATCAAAAGCCCATTGAATCATGGCAGGAATACTGTTCTTGGTATTACATACATAAATAAATTAGATGTACCCGACAGATGTTGTTCTGGTCTCGAAAACGCCGTTACATATACAAACTAAGGGCCACTCCCATTTAAAACCCTCATTAATACCTTTAATTAGATACCCGCATAGTACGAACATATCATAGAGCCACCCTGGTCCACTTTTATGGCGATATCTCGAAAGGCGTCCACCTATAGAACTAAGGCCCACTCCCTTTTAAATACTCATTAGCACCTTTCATTTGATACTCATGTTATACAATCACATTCCAGGGTTACCCTATGTTCATTTTCCTGCATGGTGATTTTCCTTTATTTGACAAAGGATGAAGGAAATTCGTCCCAAAAACGTCACCCTTGGTCTATAATTTGGAAGATATTTCCAAATGTTTGTGATATGGAATTAAAAACCACTTATAAACCATCTACGAAACCCTGCGAAACCAACGCAGCTTTAATTATACTCGGATGAGCAGAACTCACAGAGTATATTAATTTGGTTAGCATTACGGTATTCCCGTAACGGTATAAACTAATCGAGATAAATCCAGACTTTCGTATATCAAATTAACAAGTAAGAAAGGTTAAGTTCGATGTAACCGAACATTACATACTCGTTGAGAGCTATGGTGACAACATAAGGGAAATAACCATATAGGAAAATGAACCGAGGGAACCCTGGAATGTTTTATATGACATGTGTATCAAATGAAAGGCATTAAAAGTATTTTATGAGGGAGTGGGCCATATTTCTATAGGTGGACGCCATTTAGGGATATAGCCATAAAGTGGATCAGGGTTGACTCTAGAATGCGTTTGTACATATGGGTATCAAAAGAAAGTGTTAATGAGTATTTTAAAAGGGAGTAATCCTTAGTTCCATAGGTGGATGCCGTTTCGAAATATCGCCATAAAGGTGGACCAGGGTGACTCTAGAATGTGTTTGTACGATATGGGTATCAAATTAAAGGTATTAATGAGGGTTTTAAAAGGAGTGGTGGTTGTTGTATAGGTGGTCGCCTTTTCGAGATATCGCCATTAAGGTGGACCAGGGTTGACTCTAGAATGCGTTTGTAACGATATGGCATCAAATGAAAGGTGTTAATGAGTATTTAAAAGGGAGTAATCCTTAGTGGCGGCCACCGTGGTGTGATGGGTAGCGTGCTCCGCCTATCACACCGTATGCCCTGGGTTCAACTCCCGGGCAAAGCAACATCAAAATTTTAGAAATAAGATTATTCAATTAGAAGAAAATTTTTCTAAGCGGGGTCGCCCCTCGGCAGTGTTTGGCAAGTACTCCGGGTGTATTTCTGCATGAAAAGCTCTCAGTGAAAACTCATCTGCTTTGCAGATGCCGTTCGGAGTCGGCATAAAACACGTAGGTCCCGTCCGGCCAATTTGTAGGGAAAATCAAGAGGAGCACGACGCAAATTGGAAGAGAAGCTCGGCCTTAGATCTCTTCGGAGGTTATCGCGCCTTACATTTATTTTTTTTTATAATCCTTAGTTCCATAAGTGGACGCCGTTTCGAGATATCGCCATAAAGGTGGAGTAGAGGTGACCCTAGAATTTATTTGTACAATATGGGTATCAAAAGAAAGGTGTTAATGAGTATTTTAAAAGGGAGTAATCCTTAGTTCCATAGGTGGACGCCGTTTTGAGATATCGCCATAAAGGTGGAGTAGGGGTGACCCTAGAATTTGTTTGTACAATATGGGTATCAAATGAAAAGTGTTAATGAGTATTTTAAAAGGGCGTGGGGCTTAGTTCTATAGGTGGACGCCTTTTCGAGATATCGCCATAAAGGTGGACCAGGGGTGACTATAGAATGAGTTTGTACGATATGGGTATCAAATTAAAGGTATTAATGAGAGTTTTAAAAGGGAGTGGTGTGAAGGCGTTTTCCAGATATCGACCAAAATGTGGACCAGGGTGACCCAGAACATCATCTGTTGGATACCGCTAATTTATTTATATATGTATACCTGCCAAGATTTTAAGTGGTTTTTTATTTCGCCCTGCAGTACTTTTCATTTTTCTTCTACTTAATATGGTAGGTGTCACAACCATTTTATAAAGTTTTTTCTAAAGTTATATTTCGCGTCAATAAACAATCCAATTACCTTACCATGTTTCATCCCTTTTTTTCATATTTGGTATAGAATTATGCATTTTTTAATTTTTCGTAATTTTCGATATCGAAAAAGTGGGCGTGGTCATAGTCGGATTTCGTTCATTTTTCATACCAAGATAAAGTGAGTTCAAGTAATACGTGAACTAAGTTCATAAAGATATTCGATTTTTGCTCAAGTTATCGTGTTAGCGGCCATGCGGAAGGACAGACGGACGACTGTGTATAAAAACTGGCGTGGCATCAACCGATTTCGCCCATTTTCACAGAAAAGAGTATGCGTCCTAGAATCTATGCCCTACCAAATTTCAAAAGGATTGGTTAATTTTGTTCGACTTATGGCGTTAAAAGTATCCTAGACAAATTAAATGAAAAGGGCGGAGCCACGCCCATTTTGAAATTTCTGTTTATTTTTGTATTTGTGCACCATATCATTACTGGAGTTGAATGTTGACATAATTTACTTATATACTGTAAAATATTAAATTTTTGTTAAATTTACTTTAAAAAAAAATAAGTGGGCGTGGTCCTTCTCCGATTTTGCTAATTTTTATTAAGCGTACTATAGTAATAGGAGTAACGTTCCTGCCAAATTTCATCATGATATCTCAACGACTGCCAAATTACAGCTTGCAAAACTTCTAAATTACCTTCTTTTAAAGTGGGCGATGCCACGCCCATTGTCCAAATTTTACTAATTTTCTATTTTGCGTCATAAGTTCAACGCACCTACCAAGTTTCATCGCTTATCCGTCTTTGGTAATGAATTATCGCACTTTTTCGGTTTTTCGAAATTTTCGATATCGAAAAGTGGGCGTGGTTATAGTCCGATATCGTCATTTTAAATAGCGATCTGAGATGAGCGCTCAGGAACATATCATACCAAAGTCATCAAGATACATCAAATTTACGTGCGTTATCGTGTACGGACGGACGGACGGACGTAGCTTCAATGAATTTCTTTTTTAGACCTGGATCATTTGATATATGGAGTGTCTATCCTATCTCGATTCGTTTATGCCGTATGTACGACCAACCGTTACGCGATCAAAGTTAATATACTCTGTGAGCTCTGCTCAGCTGATTATGAAAATATGGATAAAATGTGTGTTAGTTTGTCGGGTTTGTTTGGAGATGAGTGGTAGATTTTTGTTCGCTTTTGTTGGTTTGGGTGGTTTTACATGGTTTGTTGCGATCGCCGTACAGGGTCTCGAAGATATAGGCCGAAAACGTGAACCCGAGTATCCCTAGAATGTGTTTATAGAATATGGATAACAAATGGAAAGCTGTGGATGAGTGCTTTAGTAGAGGTAATTTTCATACACCTGGTGACTAGGTCTCGAGCTATAGGCCAAACGTGGGTCGTGAATGCCTAACAGTGTTTATACAATATGGATATCAGTGAAAGCTGTTAATAGAGCGCTTAGTACACAGAGTAATATATTATCCAGAGACGGACTGGACTGAGACTCGGAGTGGGACAGGGACTGGACTGGAATAAATATACTAGCCAACCTCTGGGACAGGAATAAGGGATCAGAAGAATGAGAAGAAATTGAGAGAAGAGTAAAGAGAGAAGGAGATTGAGAGATAGAAGATACGAAGATGGAGATGTCGGCGAAAAAGACGGAGGAGGAGTGAATAAAAGGATTAGGAAAAGTGAAGAGGGGGGGAGGGCAGAGTCAGACGGAAAAAGCTTATTAAAGTGTGGCAGATGGCCAAATTTAAGGCAGGACAACGTCTGCCGGGTATTCTAGTATAGTATAAATAAACGTCTATACTAATGCAAGGGAAAAAGGTACGAGCAGAACAGTTCAAACATATAAAGAACGTTCAACAACAACGAACTTGGTGCAGTTTGGTTTTTGCACTGGACGGAAAGCTGTTACCATCCTTACTGGGAATGGAAAAGTTGACAGACTTCCAATCATAATTTCGTGCGTGCGTACGGAGCAACTACTTGAAGTGCGCGCACTTAAAAGTGGAAACTGGCAAGGAGAGCGGCGTCTGCTGTTTGTAAAGCTAGATTTTATATGGGACTTGTTCCGACAGACAACTGCCGTAATACGGCCGTTTTAATGGAACCTGTAGCGACTATGAACACAGTCTTTGGCTACCTAGCCGTCACCACATGTTTGGAAGTCGTATGAAAAAGTGTCCTTTGAGTAAGATGAGCAAACCGAAAGCCAACATGTAAAGGAAGATAATGAAATGGAAGATAATGATGTCAAAAAAATATTTAACAGTAGATAAGATAAATAATTGAATTGTGAACGATGCGATCAAAACTAAACGCGAGGAAATGATTACAGAGTTTTCTTGAGTTAACACTAATTTCTTGGCGAGACTCCACCTATTCGCGATGCAGCTTTTCGCGG